>JAHZSR010000008.1:600000-900928 GCA_025782845.1 Boletus coccyginus
CGCCGTGCAGAAAGAAGCCACGAGGGGTAGTCGACGTTCTCCCATGCACAACGGTAGTTGTCGGGATCGAGGGTGGTGATTATTTCGAATGCCGAGCCGGCAGGGAATAACCTTGGGGGGTCGAACGAGGGGGGAATATGCACAGGATGGATGAGCAGGTGAACGCCGGCACGGGGCGTTTGCTGAAACGCGGGAAGAAGGGTTCTTGGACACATCAGTGAGGCACTGGTTTCGACTGCGGCGTGCGTTGGGGAGTCACGCCAAGGATCAAGCCTGAATCAGTGTGGTACGTACACAAACGGGTTCCTGCAAATGGTATCAGTCAAGGCTGTGTGTTGTGGCTGACAAGGTACATGCCATTCATGATATGATTTCCAGTCCATGAGGACTTGCCACACGACGTCGCGCGGTGCATCGATGGTGATAGACGCGGACGGCGCGAACACACCACTCGAGGCCAATGGGGGGAGCGACATGAGAGAGTCACATTACATAAGCACACCAAGTTTTGCGATCACTGTCATGTCCGCGCTGGCCAGTCAGCTTGCGGCGTCGACGTCGCTGAACGCGTCTTTGCTGCAGGACAGATCGAAAAAGAGGCACCCGGAATCGTATCTCTTCACCGGCCGAGACGCCGACCTCCACGACCTCGACGCCATACACGCCCTCGCTGCCTCCGCGTTCACCCAGCTTCGTGCCCTCTCCCCCGCCTTGTCGTCCGAGTCCAGTCCGCGTTGGCCCAGATGGCTCTCCCTGCGCCGTCGATTTCGAGCACGCGCTGTTCTCCGACGCAGCCAGGGCTCTCGATCGCACCCTCCAGACACCAGATCTCAACGCGGACCTCGACCACAACATAAACGCGTTCTTGCCTCTCCTCGGCCCTTGGCTCATGGATTCCCCCACCACAAAAGTCTTGGAGTGGCTCGTCAGACGCTTCAGGTAAGCGTCGCTCCGCCTCGCAGACAATAACCCATCCGCAACGTCCTCCAGGATCAACGAGTTCAACGTACCTGCCATACTCGCCTTGTTCTTGCCATACCACGAATCCCCGCACTTTGTCAAGATGCTTTCGATATTGCACATTCAGTAGGCACTTCATGGCCGAAATCGCCGTCTTTTGCTGATGACCTCCGAGGCCAAACTCTTCTTTTTCGTTCTTACTCCCCTTCAAATCAGCAGCAAAGCCTCTCCCTCGTAGCGCCTTGATCAAGGCCATGGCATCAGATACAGAGGTAGCACGTTTCGTCGCCGACCTTGTACCCATCGCAGTCAAATGTACGCCGTCCCTCCTTCGTCACCCGTCCTTTGCTCACCCCTACTCTAGGCTCCCATTCACATCGCACACTGCTTGCTTTTCGTGTTGCTACCATGCTCGACTACATTTCTACCGTGCCATCTCTGGACGATGGCATCCTTGCATTCGTTCTCCCCTCTTTGCTCATCCCGCTCCAGTCGTCCCAGAAAGATACCAACATTGCGGTAAGCCCCTGGCAGCGGATGCTTTACATTCTTCCTCATCCGTTCACCGACTAGCTCGGATGCTTTGTTCTTCTGTGCACTCTCTCGCGAAGAGTGGATCTGAAACCTGCGGCCGTATCGGCCATCATCAGCGCAATGTCAACTCAAGTGCGCGGAACTCGGGGTTCGGGCAAGGGCTCTGTATCTACTGCAGAATTTGTCAGGACTGCCGTGGCAATCTGTTCAGTGCAAGAAATCGTTCAGGCGTTCCCCCCCAGTGCAAGCCAATTGTGCACAAAAATGCCGTATGTCGTCTATATCTCATGTTATCTCATAAAGGCGACATGACTCGTATAGTGGGTTCGCAGATGAATTAAGTAAAACCGTGGCGAATGTCGGTGCGCACCACTTCATCCTCCCGCTCCTTCGGCCCCTTGCCGGACGGTGCGTACATCCCAAGTCTTTTTCTGCGTGCCTGTGGCCTCACCTTGGTGTAGCATCCATGAACATCGGGTTTCGTCACTGTTTTCTACCATGATAAACACCACGAATGCTCCCTCGGTCCTCGTCAAGGAACTGTCTCGCATTCTAGTCCGCCTTGCCACCTTGCCACCCGTTGCCGATCATGGCGCAGTCGAAACAGAGATAAGAGAGAACAACATTCGTGTCGCACGGTCACTTCTTGCTCTCGTTCATCAGCGCCATCTTGAGCTGTTGAGAGGCGTTGCAGATGACGTGCTTTCCGAAGCTGGAGATCCGAACGAGGATAGGAAGGAACGTAAAAAAATGGTGAATGGGCTCTTGACGTCCTTTTCTCTGGTGAGCGATACCTTGCACATGGGCATTTTCAAAACTGAGGCAGCACAAACATCAGAGCCACCCACTAGCCGAGTCCAGCAATGTTAACGAAGTCGTAGTTGCATCTGCAAGCACGTCAAGGGATACACGTGTCATTGCAGTGGAAAGAATGTATTCGATGTTGGAAGTGGAACAGAATAATTTGTCCGCCCCGGATATGGTTTGCGTGTCCTACTTGGTCCTTGACTTCAACTGATGGTGTGCTAGGCATCTATCCGGTCAGCATTGCTCGGTCGCGTCTATGATACCCATGTAGGGGTGTTGCAGGTGCTCTATGCCTCGCCCGACTCATTCCTTTCGACGATTGGCCGAACTACTTCGCCTCAGCAACTGCTAGATATTATTACCTCGCAGTTGTTCCCCACACCTCCCGCTCGGGCGGTTTTGCGCGTACATGCAGCATTTCTTACGGGACCGTTTATCAAAACCCATCCTGAGATCACCTCTGCCGTCCAGCAAACTACACTTTTCCCGTTCTTACTGGCCTCAAAGTCAAAGTTCAGGACGGCGCGCAGTGTATGGGAAGCTATCAAGGAGGGTGGTGGTTTCCAGACAGGGTGGCTGCGGGGTTGCGTGGATATATGGGATCAGGCGTCGTTGGGCAAAGAAGTCTTGGACGTTGACAAGGATGATAGCGATGGAGGCAGTGACAAGGCACGCGAGGTCAACCTTGGCGTAGCCGATAAGATAGCGGGTGAGTGGTTCTTGGCCCAGGCGATGCTCGGACGCTGAGATGTCGGAGGTGTTCGTAGAAAACATTCTGGTCGCGGACAGCAGCGCCCAGGACGTTCCTGTTTTACTGTCCAAGTTTCATGATCCCGTTTCGCATTCTCGAGCATTGGCATATCTAGTCTGCCGTGCACTGCTGATGCGAACATCGGGAGATCAACAGATCTTACTAGCCTACCGTTTCATGCGTGCTATGCGCCTGACTTCGCTGGAAACAAACGATAGCTTGAGCCTGGAAGAGGTTTGTCTAGTCCTGCTTATCTCACCGGGGATTCGGTGTTCACAGTGGTGTAAGGCGTTGGATGCACGCCACATAAGCATGAAGGTGATCATCAAACCAGGTGGACGACACACCATCTATGCGTTGCAAGCTTCGATCGTCGCATTGATTTCTGCTCTCCCCGTCCCTTGCAAATTCTCGGCAGCTTGGATTTCAGTAGTTCCCTCGGTATGTACCCCGTGTTTCACGGTACAACGCAGCTTGTCTGATGCACCCAAGGTCGATCAGGTTCCCAGCGATCCCAGCGAGTGCTATGTATCCTTGATGCAAGAAATTTATGCCTTGGCCTCCGCTTCTGCGGGTGCCGTGCCCAATCAGTTTTCAACGTCCATTTTGCAAGCACTATTCCTCAACCTTAGAGACAGCTCGTTAGCTTTCCTCGTCGGGGCTCTGCTCTCGTCCTCACCCTCTTTGGAGAGTGTCAGAACGCACGCCCTTTTACATGTTCTCGCCTTTATGCGTGCCCATTCTGGCGCGAGCGCCATCGATTTCCAGACGGTGCTTCCGTCGTTGATCGCCGTCCTATTGGATGTGCGAAGTGACAAACGGGATCGCGCCCTGATCCTCGAGAGTATCTCACTCCTTGGCGGTACCTCTGAGAAGAAGCATGTGTATGCTTTGGATACAATATATGGCTCAGCTTCTTGTGAGTCTCCGGATGTGCATGTGAAGGACTGCTCATGGATCTGTGACAGCTCAATTGCAATACGTTGACACCAAGGATCTTTCTACTTATGTGAAAGCTCTCGTGGGTAACAGAGAGCAGTTAATCCAAGATGCGGACTACATCCAGGTGTTCCATCAGAAGCACTTTGGAGGTTCGAATGGAAAGTACGGAGAACATCGATCCATTTGCCCTCTGTGACTGATAATTGTGCAGATATAGGCGTCGGGTCTTGTGCTTCTTGCTCTCGCATGTCATCAGCCATCCCCTGCCATCCGCTCGGATCGGACTGCTCCACTCCATCGAGAGTGTCGCTGATTCCTCGAAACCCCTCATGTTGCTCCCAGTCATGAAGGGCCTGATGCAAGAGCCCGCTTCCGTTGCACAAATGTTTGGAATGTCATTCGAGACATATGTATCGCTTGTCGTCGCAGGCTTCCTCAGCATTACTTTGGCGGACCTCGGGAGTCGAGATGACAATGAAACCTGGCCTGTATTTGTGTCAGGACTCCGGTTCTACTTCCTTTCCAGTCCGTTTGATTTAGTGATGTTCGACTACGTGTGCTGATCAGGGTTTGACAGACTCGGACGTGTCTGCGCGGGAACTCTACGCGCGTGCGCTTGAGCAGAGGTTATTTGTACATCTCGATCTCGAGAGACGCTCGGAGGTTTGCACGATCCTATTGCAAGCAGGCAGTCAAGGTGGAGAAGTGGTAAGTAAATGCACGTTGGGTATATTTTATGATCGCTCATATACGTTGCGCCTAGTACTTGGCGTCCCGAGTGCTCCTTGAGAAGCTTCTTGGAGATATTGGATTGACCACCCACCTCCTCATGCAATTCCGACCGGACCACGACGAGGGCGATGCACCTGTGAACAAGCGTGCCAAGTTGGACTCGTGTGTGATTATTATGGTTGATCAGGCGTGTAGACTGATGACGTTCTTAGAACACCACATGCCTCTGAGATCAGCAAACTCCAACCGTTGACCTTGTTGGCCGAAGTGCTTGGAACGATGGAGATTCCGGGATCCTTGGATTTGATATCTAACCTTTTGGTGACACTCAACACAATCGTCCGTTCCGACCTTTGGGGCCCGTCGGACACGAGCTATGTCTGCCAGATGTTGATGGCTGCGATAGAAAAGAGTGCAAGCAAAGTCACGGTGGGAATTTCTCTCGCATGGCTTGCCTCGTCACTCAACAGGGTTATCAGGAACCCCCAGCAAGGCCCATTCGCTTGGATGTTTTGGTTGAACTTATCAGGGGTTTGTTAAATTGTACCGTACTCGATCATCCGGTTCTAAATTCGCGTGACAGTTACTGACAATCCTCAAACGTTCAATCAAGCTCTGCTCTTGATGGCCAATTTGGCCCGGCTCACCCCCGACTCTGTCCTTCACAACATCATGCCCATCTTCACGTTCATGGGATCCAATGTCTTCCATAGAGATGACTCGTACAGTTTCAATGTTGTCCAGAGTGTGAGACCGCATCCATCTATTCTTCCGAAACCAACTCAATGATTGGGTGTAGACCATCGATAACGTCGTGCCGGTGATGGTGTCGTCCTTGAAAACAAAGCACTTGGATGGCTTTGACTTGTACGTTGGGGCTAGAGATTTCCTGCGCATCTTTACGGATGCGTCGAACCATATTCCGCGCCATCGACGACAAAAGTGTGTTCTCCCTGAAAGGAACGACCCTTTGCTCACCTTACCCCATCAGCTTTTTCGTGCACCTCACGGAAGTCCTTGGGGCACAAACATTCTTGGCTCCGGTCTGCATGCTCCTGGTCGACAAGGTTACCAACCGCGCGAGTCGCCAAACCCCGGAAGAAGCACAAAATACGCTCACTCTCCCTACGTCGTTACTACGCCATTTCGACCGTCCACGGCAGTTATTCGTGTGTCTTCCCAGTATATTCGCCCGAAGACAACTCATAGTTTATTGCAGGTACTCACGGAAGTGTTGAAGGAGTGCTTGCAGCTTAGATCTCAGCTTGTGACGCCAGAAGATGCTGGGTCCGCGTTTTTGGATTACCCTCGGTGAATATGGCACGCTCCTTGTCCGTTTCTACTCAGGTTATTGAGATCACGTTGTAGGGACGAGGAGCATTCGTCGTCTACCTCTGCTACGCTCAAGCGCCGTATACAAGCACTTGTTCTGTTTGTGAGCACGTCCTTGACACCGTCCGAGCCGGATGCGCCCAACGACGGAGAGGGCGGTAGCACCACCGACGTCATCACCCATCTCTTGGATCTCGCCACGCCTCCGGCCGACCACAGCCCGGAATGCGACTTGGGGCCGATCGTCGCTGGGGCTCAGACTGCCGTCGAACGCATCATGAACGTCGTCTCTGCCAGAGAGTTCTTGGCTGCAAGTCGTGTGATGTTGGCATCCGAGGACACGAGGGTGCGTTTTGTTTTCTTCCCCGCTGCCCATTCGACTGATAATGGATGGACGGTATACTCGTACTAGATCAAATTGGGCGCGCTTGGCGTCGTCTCTGCCAGAATTTCACTCGTCACTGACAAGTTGCGCGAGGAGTGTCAAGCGACGATCATTGAACTTGTCGGCCTCATCCGGGACGTTATTGAACGCCAATCCGCTGGTCCCTTGGTCGAAGCTGCGCTCGCAGCACTGAAGGCGTTGGGATCGACGTGTCGTGATGGAGAAGAGGTGGCGCTCATGTCGACCCTGCCACACGTCCTCAAGGTAGTGCGATCTCGGACGTCTACCGCAGCGGGGTTGTCAGTTTTGCCATGCTATATGTGAGCCGTTGTATTCTTCTTTCGTATTCTTCCTTACGAGTCTGACATGTTGAATTAGCGCTGCCCTCGGACCACGGATCATCCCCCACTTTAGGGATATCGCGCAGGAATGTATATCGCTCCTTCGTGAAGGTCTCAAAGGGAAGACGCGTACGTCTCGTGGCACGCCCGTCATTATGCTGCTTACGTGGCCCTCAGAGCTTGCCGACGTAGGGGAAGCCGCCCTTGAAACCCTTCACAGCCTATTGTCGTCTCTACCCGCCTTTTACGGGGAAAAGGAGCTGACCGAGATCGCAAGGCTTTACGTTGACTATAGCGCTGCGTCAACCATTCAAAACAATCCCCTCACCGGACTGAGCAAGGCGATTTCGAAACGAACGTCAGCCGAGGTGTTGCTCCCCGTGTTGTATGGCCTCTGGCCCAACGTGGGCAAGGCGCAGACAAAGGTATGTGGGGTTGTCCAAGTTTTGACGTGAACCGGCGATGAACCAGGGCATCTAGGAGGACGTCAATGGCATCGTCGGGTACTTTACGCTGCTCAAGAGGGCTCTACACGCCGCTCCCCGTCCGGAAGTCCTAGACAACGTGCGGCCGATGTTCAAGGTCTTTATGGAAGCATTCGACGTGAAGATGGTGTTTGGCTTCACCGAGGTCAGTGTTTCGCCCTGTTGGCTGTAGAGGATCGTGCGAACAAACTCACGGATTTCTGCCAGGGAGAGCCTCATGTGATATCGGCCTTTACTGAACTCGTTGTGAAGCTCAACGAGAACGCGTTCAGACCTCTGTTCCGACGTATGCACGACTGGGCGTTTGCAGACGAAAAAGGTACGTACGGTCAAACGTCGACCGCGGCGGGAGGATGACACGTTCACGTTGACCCCACTACAGCGACGGACGAGAGGAGGATTACCTTCTGTCACGTGTACACTGCCCTACTCGACTACTTCAAGGTACGCTGTACGATCATGGGGTCTATGGCATACTGATCGTCTGGTTCACGACCCACAGGGACTCATGAATCCATACATGTCGATGCTGTTGCGCCCTCTTACAGAGGTACTCCAATCCTTTAATTCCTCGTCGAAAACCAGCCCGACGGACCTTGCGTTATGGACCGGCGTTATCACAACGCTGACAAAGTCTCTGGAAGCGGACGACGGAGGTACGTTTGTCGATCGATCGCCCTAAAATTAGTTCATACCCTCTCGTTCAGTCTTCTGGCGTGAAGACAAGTTGTCTGCACTTCTTCCACACGCACTATCCCAAGTACCCGTCGCTGCTACACTTGTTCACCCTTCCTCCGGTCCCAGTTACCCCCGCGCCCTCGGAAACGCCACTGAAAACGCCCCGCGAACGTTTGACGTCCTGTCTCCTTTCTGTCGCCGCGCACCTTCCCAATACGTCCTCTGACCTCCTGAAGCGCCTCAACCTCGATCTGCTCATGGCACACGCGCTCCGAGGACGCCCGCGTACGTATCTTGGCGTTGGTATGTGCGACTGAGATGTGGAAAGCAGAGGGAGGCAAGCTCGTCGGTGCGTCTTTTCGCTACATGTTGCCCCGACCGGATCGAGAACTCAAAAACCGCCCCCTTTTCGTTCCATGATGGTAGGCTTCGTTGGCGAAACGGCGACGTTCATCGCCGAATGTGCCGAGGACGAGAACGACAGCGTCGTCCGGGAAGCGCACGAACTCAAGGATGCTGTCGAGAGCGTGGCGGGGAGTATCAGTGGTTTGTAGTAGACCTGTGCTGTGTGGTGTTCGTCTGGATTGGGCAGGAAAGACCGTGCGACGCTTGAAATGATGCTAGCAAGGTTTTTTTACCCCCCCGCTCCCGGGTTGAAGCTTCCGAGCGGTGAGACCGGACGATTATGCGCTACAAGCAACCACGAGTTGTTATGATGGATGACATGCACACGGGGTCACCCGAGCTTGGAAGAACGTAAAAGTCTTGAGGAAACCAACAAGGTACGCATGTTATGTCCCGATCATCGTGACACGGCACAGATAAGATTGCCGAAAACCCAAGGATGAGTTGAGATCAAAGGCCAACTAAAACTAAAACAGCCTACCGATCGCCGCCTTCTGCAAGATACACTGAGACGAGCGGTCGATCTGAACTGAACTACGCTCTATAGTCCAGTGCTACTACGACGTACGGGTACAAGGGGATCTCTACTGTCCACGGTGCGAGACAAAGGTATATGTGTGTATATGTATCGTGGACGTAACTGGTACGCGGACTTGCACTTCTATCTCCTGCCTAACCCACTCAGCTGCCACGCCATCTTCCTCTGAACGAATGGGGTATTCCCTAGTGCCCACAACGCCCAAGTGCGGACCGTGTCGGAGTCGATAGGGAACCACCAGGACATCCTATCTCGGTACTTCATGCCAATGATAGACAGAATCCCTTTCGTGAGCTTGATCACTCCGAGAGCACGTGCTCGTCGCATCGCAGCGAACTCGCGCAGAATCACGTCTGCTTTAGAGAGTGGCTGGGTCTCGGTAGCACGGATGTGCTTCGTCAGCGCTTCTCCGAGAAAGATGGCATCTCGCAAGCCAAGGTTCATTCCCTGCCCACCGGCGGGAGAATGAATGTGAGCAGCATCACCAATTAGAAGGATGATACCGCCTTCCCCTTCTCCTGGCCCTTTGGAGTCAAGACGGGTGAAGGTAGTATCAGCGATGGAAGCATAGTCACGGAAACGTGACGACCAGATAACATCCTTGATACACGTTGGTTTCGAGTTGGGGTTCGTAGCAGGGTCTGATGAGAGAGAATAAGGTCCGAACCGATCGAGGAGATTTTGGAGATATTCCTTGGAAGGTGAATGAGGGATTTCGCCGTCCTTCAACGGTACACCGCACGAGATGCGGTACATTCTCTCAGAAATGGGAGCCTGGCCCTCTGGGGCTAGAGATTCGTTGAAGGTGGATGGTAATGGGAAGGAAAGGAAGAGACTGTCCGGGGACAATATCATGCTCGGCGCGAAACCATCAGCACCTGCGGTGTCAAAGGTGACATCGGCAAGAACCATCTGGGAGTTGTTGTTTTCATCTACT
The DNA here is from genome assembly GCA_025782845.1 of Boletus coccyginus. NCBI lineage: Eukaryota > Fungi > Basidiomycota > Agaricomycetes > Boletales > Boletaceae > Boletus > Boletus coccyginus. The sequence goes on from JAHZSR010000008.1 coordinate 609,828, forward strand.
CCCTTGACAAACGTTGGATCGGAGAAACCTATCCCGGCCATAGTGCGGACCTATGCGTCGTGAGGCGATATCCGAATGCAAAGAGCGAAAAAGGGGCTTACCGTAGAGCGCGCACCATCCGCGCCGATCACATACTTTGTCGTGATTACCCTGCTATCTTCGAAGCTGACGTCACTGAATCGCGGATTCTCCGCATTGCGCCTCAGCCCGATCACTTTGAGTGGCCGATGGACGATGACACCGAAACTGGCTAGCTTCTTCTCGAGTGCACGTTCAGTCAGGTTCTGAGTGACGACGAGAATGTATGGGTGTGGAGTGTATGGTTTGAGAACCTCAATACGGGGGTTAATAAGCGTTGTAGAGCGAGTTCCGACGGTGAACAGGGTATATTTAGTACCCTGCGATGCGATGTCGTCCCCGCAACTGATCGAGTCCAATGCCTACACAACGTATACGTGACATGAACACACGGAGAATGAACCACAAAGACAGCTTACCTCCAGAGTAGCAGCATGAACTACGGAGGCTCTGGAACTGTTTTCCCCCTTGGATACGGCATCGACGATGATAAAATCATGAAAGCCGTGATGGAGGAGAGAGAGAGCGGCGGCAAGTCCTGCTGGACCAGCACCGACGATGAGGACGGTGGTTCTATCGGGAAGAGACATGTTTACAATGTATAGTACAGAGGAGTATGAAGGAGCAATGAAGGCCCCGCAGCCTTATATGCATTTTCGTAGACCAAGTCGTGATTCAATATGGGGAACTGGCAGAGTCGTTTTTCCGGGGCTAGCGAGTCTCCGTTCCAGGCCAGGCAGTGTGTGACAAAATAACGATGACTAGAAATTTAAGCTTTGTTCGAGAATCAGATTCCTGCACCGGCATTTACATTGCTTCCACTCGTATCTAAAACTTACAATTGATTAGCACCTTGATCTATTCCTGAGCTGCCTTGTGAAGGTGTGAGCTTGGTGGCCCTTGAAATCCCGCTGGGCAAGAATACGTGTGTTCTCGCGGCCGCTTGGACGTCGTGTTCGTACTTGGGCAGCGCCATCTGACGAGGGCACGAACCAAGAGCCTGCACTGTGTGTCCGCAGCATCGGTCCAACTGCTGAAAATGAAGATTCAGCTGACTGGAGGTTCGTGGGATGAATTGTGGCAGTGGAGATAACTTCGCAGGATTACTGCCCAACTGCGTACTATGCCAAGAAGACATATGAGTCGAATGGTCCCCGCTTTTCATTGCAAGACTCCACACGGGCGCTGCGGCGGTTATATGTGTTTGTACTTGCGCAGCCCCTCTGAACGGATCACTGTCCGAATCGGTCAGGGCTGAAATGAACGCATAAATTGGCTGAAGCTCCACACTTCCGCGTGATTACGTGATGAAGCGTAGCAATCTCAGTGCAAATAACTTCATAGCATTCTACCCAGGCGACTGCGTATTATATCAGAAAAGTGACGTCGTTGAAGTGGTTCTCACTCTTCATACAGGATGCGGGCTGCGGCGAACGCTTGCTGCCCAACCCGGACAATAAGTCCTTGCGAATCGGATTTGAATGGTCCGCTTTACGGGCGGACGTTACACGCACGGTCTGTCACTGGCCAATTTACTTGCCCCGAGGATCCCCCTCCTCACCGAACTTTACAGTCAAACTACCCCATTTCCATTTCATCGTGTCCGCTCTACACAGAACGAAGTTCCACTCTTCCGTAACGTTCCCCGCCCTCGTCCCGGCGACTCAGGGAGTTGTCTGACTGCTCGGGGATTGTCGGGTCATCGCTTATCCGCCTTTATGCTCGCACCCAATAGAGTGGTAACCAATCCGTCTATGATTGTCTCTAGAGAGACGGATTGGTCACCAGTCTACGCACCCAAGTTCTGAGCCCATCTGTGATGACACGCACTCGCTGGTTGATCGTTGTGCATAGCACGTTCTGGCTGGAGATCAACCAGACGGAAAGACAGACTGCCAGTACCTCGAGTGGGGGGACTCGCTGATCCCGTTGCGCTCTGCAGCGTGGCTTGGGTATTACTGCGTCAGATGGGTCATTGGACTGCTCTCTGGTGCCAGATTTGGAGGATGCTATCGTCCAAATTCCCGATATACCATAATATATGACGAGCGGTACATATATACATATCAGACGGTTCACTCAGTGGTAGCCCTCGTCGGCCGATGGGCCTCAAGGTTAAACGCAATTTTTGTTCAACTGTCAACTTGCCAGCACTTTCCAACAGTCGAAGACGCAGATCTCAATAATGTTGTAGAACTTCCAAGTTCGCAATTGGTCTCATTGTCGTGCGCAACGTGCCTTGAAAGCCTGTCAGTGGGAGGCAGTGATTGATGCGACATGGTCAACCCGCCAGTGGTCTGCTATTCGCTCTCTGGACAACAATTTCGGATGTCTTCGGCTCGTTGTTGGCAACTTGAAGTGTGCACCATTCTCGTTGCGAGAACGTCACGGTCAATTTCGAGGAGGCTGGGGGTAAGATAATAGGATATAGAAAGCCTTTGGATGATGCCAAGCTCCAGCTGTCAATCGAAATGATCATTCACACGAAGGACTGTACAGCCCAAGGATTCAGGGAAGAGACCTCTCGAAGAAAGACAATGCGCAAGTTGAGGTCCGAACAACGAATATAAACGATCTTGCCCATGTAACAAATTGTGATCCATGAACTCAGAACGTTCAATGATTATTAGGTAGCCTGCGTAATGATACTTACCTCTTCGTTAAGGCGGGGTTGGTTAACAGGGGCATCGCTTCCTTGCAAGACCTGGGTTCTCGACACTCTGCGAGCCCGTAAGCATTATGCAGGAAATGTAGCTATAGAAGTTGCAGAGGTCGACAATGGTTGTGTTGCAACTGTTCCGAGGGGATAAACAAGACTTGGAAGTGGGACCATCATTTCCCGGATGAATGTATTGTATTTGTCGAGACTGGCCAAAGCAATGCCTACAAGGTCCAAGGAGAGAAGCATACGTACCATGAATTTGATGTCTAAGTGAAAGGAAGGATTCGGTGAGAGACGCAAGGAAGTGACAAGGGTTTTTCTTCTTATATACCTCACTAACGGCCAGATGTCGTCGTTACGCACCGGGGGAACCCCACTTGACGTGTGTCTCGAATCCTGATGCAACATGATCGCTATGACAGCCTGAACCCTTCGGTCACACCTCGGCACTCATTACCCCACATTGTAAACATCGGATGTAATCCTGACCTCTTGAATTGTCCTGCGGCGTCATGTCACCGGAGAGAATGGGTCGGACAGCGGGGAGCGGAGGAGCTCCACGGGAAGCAGTATAACCTGCTGGCGACGTGTCAGCGACCTCGATCAAGGACCTTGTGTAAATCTGGATAACCCCCTTTTGTAAAGGACTCGTAATAGACTATGAAGGGCCCAACACTGTTCGGACGTACCAGCGGGATTGTTCGTTTTCAGTACTCAGGTTGCTAGTCCAAATGGTAAAGAAGGCGAAGTCGTTTCGCTCGATAGTCATCGAACGGTCCCGTCTGTTGTTGAACTCCATGATGCAACAATCAAGGACGAAGAAAGGAAAGGGTCGATATAGTACAGCCAGGTTCGGAGTCGTACCCTCAGGAGTGGACTCGAACAGGTAAGTAGTAACCGAATCACCAAAACACTACATATTCATAGCACCTACCGAGGCCATAATACCAGGGGCGTTTCCAAGGTCGATTCCGTGACTATCGAAAGGTCCGACTTTCCAGACACTGGACCCAACGTAGACAATAGTCTAGCCAAACAAATTCAACATTCAGTTCACCAGAGACCATAGTACGCACTCGGTAACCCCTTGTCATGAGACAGCCGAAAAGGTTTGGTTATGCTTCACGGTAAAAATAATACGGTAGCCAATACTAGAGTACTCGCATGTGTCAGGGAGTGCAAGAAAGATGTCCATTAATTTGACTCGGGGAATTATGTTCAAGAAAGGGTCGACAAGAGTGGGATCTGAGACTGCGTCAACGTTGGTGCTGGAGTCGATGGCACTGCAGTACGTATTGCTGCTGGTCAGGTAAGACTCGTAAGAGTCGATACCCCCTGCATCGACTGAGCTCATCGAACACATTTTTTTTAAAGATCCTTGTTTAACGTCCGTAGGGTTCATATCCCTTTGATAGACGGGACACATTTGTTGCCTGGGGCGTCGCAACATCCAACCTGTAAACCCTTTTGAAAAGGACTCAGCAGATTGTAGTGGTCTCTCCACTGTGCAGCATACCCCTAGGAACATACCGGGATCGAAGCTTGGGCATGTTTCCAATCAGCACTGTTGTGCTGCCAGATATAATAACAATTACATCTACAATGTTGCGGCCATATGGCCAAGAACGTGTATCAGCACAAGCAATTTCCGCTGGCCAAAGTCATCAGGAATTTGACCACAGCCTTAACTGAACTTGGCGCTCTTAGCCACCAAGAAAAAAAGTACCAAAAGTGATTAAGTGGCGTAAGGGACCGCTAAGGCATGATTAAGGAGTTTTTCCTCAAGCAGATCCAGGATTCTCTTGGGTCATAGTGAGAAAAGTGGATTAAGTAGTCCAAGGCCGCATCAGTAAACTAACACATTTAAGTAAGCTATTGTATAAAGGCATGTGTGCACACACTTGGGACCTGCAGACACACAGAAAGAGAGAGATAGTGCAAGTGAGGGCCCACTTGTGGATGTGAGCACATGTTCATGCAAACATGCAGGCTGCAGGAGGGGTAAGGTGGCAAGGGCAAGTGAGGATGGACAGGAGAAGCAAGGTGGTGAGGATGTGCAAGGACAAGGGAAGGGTGGAAAGGATGTGCACATGCAAAGGGGGCAAGGTGGGGGCCTAGGGGAGCGAAGCGACCCTAGGTGTAAGTCTGTGTGTGAGAGAGAGGACAACCTGGGCAATCAAGCCTATTTGCTGTGTCTGTCAGTCACCCCTCTCTGAGGATTGGGGTCATGTACAGTACGCACAGGGACAGGTAGAGGGATGGTGTGAGTGCGTGCAGTTTCAAGCCTGTGAAAGCTCTCATCAGGGGGCTTAACTGCTACCCCAACCATCACCTTTCCAGGGCCATGTAGGTAAACTATTGGGACGATAGATATCCCGATTACGCAGGGGCAAGAAGGGATTATGGTATCAGTGGGAGATAACTCACTGATTGGTTATGGATGGTAACAAAGAGTCTTCAGAGGAGAACAATAGCTTGGGAGAGGCTAATGCTCAAGTGGTTCTGAGTGAGAGTAAGGAGCGAAGAATGGATTCTCAGATAATGAGATAGGGAAGACGGGCTTAAGGCCTGGTCTTATATAGTGTTATACACTAACCCTGAAACCTGTTTCAGATATGAAACGTGGTGTAAGTAGAAGATGTTTCAAGTATGAAACATGTGAGAGAATGTGAAACGTATAGTAAAACGTGTATCACATCTTATGACATCATGAAACACCAGATAAGGGTGATGTCATAGTCTAGACCATGAGATAAGAAAGAACTTATCTATATGTGATGAGTAATATGGAATAGCGTAAGAATAAGATTAGACCGATCTAGAATCTGGTATCAGGAAATGAAAGATAAGATTAGAAATACCAGAATTCTCAACATAAACTACCAACTATATGTTGAGAATTCTGGTATTTCTAATCTTATCTTTCATTTCCTGATACCAGATTCTAGATTGGTCTTTGACCTTATTCTTACGCTATTCCATATTACTCATCACATATAGATAAGTTCTTTCTTATCTCATGGTCTAGACTATGACATCACCCTTATCTGGTGTTTCATGATGTCATAAGATGTGATACACGTTTTACTATACGTTTCACATTCTCTTACATGTTTCATACTTGAAACATCTTCTACTTACACCGTGTTTCATATCTGAAACAGGTTTCAGGATTAGTGTATAACACTATATAAGACCAGGCCTTAAGCCCATCTTCCCTATCGACTTATCGACTTATCGACTTTAATAGTCAATCCAATTCTTCGCTCCTTACTCTCACTCAGAACCACTTGAGCATTAGTCTCCCACCTATTGCTCTCCTCTGAAGAACCTTTGTTACCATCCATAACCAATCAGTGAGTTATCTCCCACTGATACCATAATCCCTTCTTGCCCCTGCGTAATCGGGATATCTATCGTCCCGATAGGTTATGAGCCCTGCTTGAACAGAGGACATCATCATACTAGTACTGATGCCTCTTGAGTTCTTGCGTTATGGTTCATGGATGGTTTCTGGATTCGTCATGGTGATCGCTATGATTGCCGCAGCATTTAACTATGCTATGACACCTCCACTGAGAGAGGAAGACGGACTTGTAGAGTTCGCTGCTACTTCTGGAAGGTTGATTCTTCGTCACGAACGCGATGAGTTTCGACTTCATCTTGGAACACGGATTCCTTTGCATTATGCAACGCTTAATGTCGTTCTTCGTTTAGAACCACGTGAGTTAGAATTTGCTCCAGAAGAGCAAGACCCCCATCTTCCTTCTATACCTGCTACCCCTTTGCACGAACGTGCTCGTGCTACAGCACAGTCCAATAACCTGGTACACCCCGGTGTCCCATTCTATCTGCCTTGCCCGGTCTGCTCTCGAGGACTAGAGAGAGGCCAATACTGCGACCACTTGGAGATCGAAAGATGAGTTTTGCGATTAGGGCCAGATAGACCTTTACAGGATCATCTGCATCACCCCTTTCACTATTTTCAAACAATATGAGGACACGGTATTCTCCCTTCGGATCAGGTTGAACTAGATTCCCTGAACGAATCCCTTCCTTCCTACCGACAGTCAACTTCTCCCACTTTCCAATCTCAGTCGACTCTACCTGTGATAGAGATCAATGAACCAGAAGGTACCTCCTACTTCGAGCTCCTTTCTGGATATCAATCCTCTTCCACACCTCCTACACCTCTGTCCACTCCGGACTTACCACCTCCCTTGTATAACTTCTCCTCATCCTCCAATGCCTATTTTGACGCTCCCGATACCCCAGAACCCTTTGATCTCCGACAGAGAGAACTTCGCTTACGCCAAGTTCATGAATCCCATGGACGTGGAGCTCTTCGAGCTACCCGCGGACCCTGTAACAGAAGAGGGACTCACCCCTCACGAGATCACAGAACTGCGATTCGCACGGTTCCAGAAGCCTCGGGTTCTAGGAATCACCGAGAAGAGAACGTGGAAAGCGTTCGTGGCCGACGACGAAACAGGCGAGGTCACCAACAAGACTCTCACCCACATCTATCAGACGGACAAGCTCGTCCCTCTGACAGAAGCTGAGTTGTGCACTGCCGACCGTGTGGTCTTACCTATTCACATTAGACCATGCGAGACCTGATTGAAGTCTTTGACTTTGATCAATAGTTTCATGTTTAAATGTGAAACTATCGGCTCTGCATATGAAGGCGCCGGTTGGGCTTTCCCCACCGAGCATTATCTAGACGCCCTTCCAACTCGAGTCCATTTTCAAGGATTCGAAGCTATTCGTCGTGCCCACTTCCCTCCTACCCACGCTCCTCATCTCGAGCTTGAACACTCACTCGAGCCAAATTGGCTACCTCCCGCACAAGTCATGGCAGATGACTGGGGTTTTGTTCAGCGAACAGAACCACCATACTTATCCTCATGGAACGACTCCTTCAATGACCACTTCCGTTCTCTCTACCGCCGCGACCCTGCTTATAAGGTTCACTGCCACATACAAAGACTAATCAAGTCCGCTATGTCTAACGATGAACGTGACGCGATTTATGAAGGCCTCAGATCAGGCCCTGGATGAAGAAGGCATCGAAGAGCTGCTCAGGAAGGAGAAGAACGTAGAAGGTTTCTCCGACATCATTGAATACCTTGGACAAACCATTCTTCCTCCTTCATGGCCACTTTCATATGAAGAACTTCTGTATAATTCTGATTTAAATCCTTGTTTCTTGAACTTTTTAACGCTTAACAGTTTACTTTCATCTTCATTGCAAGTTCCCTATTTTTCTTGTAATACATCTCATATCTGTGTACAGGAAGGCACCTTTACCAATATATATTGGTAACCCACATTATTTTGTGGAGATGTGTTTCGACTTGTTCGAATCACATGCCTTCTTGCCGATGTCTAAACCGCATCAAGACTATGCACCGATCACTGAGAAACGTACCAAGAAGCAACGAACTGAATACTGGCATTTACAGAACAAAAGGATTATCAGATCTTCTATGATCGTTCCAGGATATTCACCAGGAAATATTGGACTTATTTGCTCTCCTACTTCTTTTTGCCTGCTTTCATATATATTTGAATCTTGTTTTATTGACGATGTCTTTTTCAGATCTCCTCTTTAAACAGAAATGGCACTCCCTACCACCGAAGTCAAGTTTGACGCTTCTTTCGTCACCAAAATCCCTACCCTCGTTGGACAGTCAAACTACGACATTTGGAGCATTCGCATCCGATCCACTCTATCCTCATATTCCGTATGGGAATTCATTGACGGCACTCTCACTTATGCCGGTCTACCTGCTGGTGCTGACCTGGCAGAACACCAAGCAAAGTGGAAGTTGCTAGACAAATGTATCTTGGGCCTTATGGCTTCTACGATCAATGACTCCCTCCTTACACACGTCACTTACGAGTGGGCAGATCTTAACACCTTCCCATCTGTCGCTAGAGCTTTATGGGAACGTCTCCGAGCTCTCTTTGGGACCGTTGGTCTCACTGGACAATTCCTGCTCTTCAGTCAAGCATCACGCTTGCACATTCAACCCCAACACGCCAACGAGGACATTAGTCGCCTCTCATCCCTCTTCGAACAGCTTATGCAAGCTGGTTTGAATCTTCCCCAGAATTTTAGAGCCATGTTGCTCTTATCATCCCTTCCAAACGAATACCACCAACTCGCCTCTACCATTACCCAAACCGTTGAGGTTGCAAACTTCAATATGAAGACCGTTACAACACGGATACTCATGGAGATGAATCTCTGTGCTACGCGCCAACCACTTCATGCCCAGATTTCTCATGCTGAGTCCTCCGGAGACGCACAGATTAACAGGACCAACGTCATAAAGCGCAGTCCTCCACAGCAAAACGCTTGGAGGAACCAGACCCCTTCTTATCAGAAACCACACCAGACATATGGACAACAGTCCTCTAATTTCCAACAACCTTCTGCTGGCTTTACACCGAGACCATCTGGCTCCAACCAGAATCAGAGAGGTAGAGGAAAAGGTCCTGCTAAATCTAGGCAGCCTGGCCATAACCAAAAGAAAGAATGGTTTAATACGTGCCATAATGCCAAGGGTAAAGGCAAAGCTGCTAACAAAGTATCCTTTGCAAACGAGTTCGTATTGGATGATGATGATCTCACCCACAGGTTTATAGATCACCTTGGAGACCACGAGATCGGGGAGATTCAGGAAGTTGAAATGGATGACTCCACTTCCACTATAGCCAACGCTGGCTGGGATGAAGAAAACGGGATGAATGTAGCTGGGTCGTCTCAAATGCCCTTTCAATACGGTTCCTTCAGAGAATGCCCCTTCTGAAGGAACAAACGCTACATCGGGACAGACAAAGAAGAAGAAAGAGAAGAAGAAGAAAGTTTCCTTCACTCTTGGTGGACTCGCCAGTTCATCGTCTCATTTCAACAACGTCGAATTGTTGAATGAGAGTCATATTCAGACCATACTCCCTATCACACCTGAGGCGTTGACCGTGGCTATACCACGAGACCCTGGAGTACTGTTACCTTACCCCTCCTGCCAAGTGCTGGACGGATATGACCACGATGACGAGTACTATTTGTATTCTGGCGATGGATATGATGCCTTTTACGATTATCACGGCGCTTTTGCACTAGGAGGAGATTCTGATAAGTCATTCGCCCGACACCACTGGATGATTGACAGTGGTTGCACTGATCACTTATCACCATTTAAAAGTGACTTTGCACATCTAGGCTCCCAGGTTCGATCGGCCATAGTTGCCAATGGCGAACGGGTTCCTATGTATGGTCCTGGCAAGATTATTGTTAAACAGAAAGCTTCTGGCCAAGAACCTCTTGTTCTTGACAAAGTATGGTATGCTCCGCATGCAGGTCACCAACTCTTATCGGTTCCTATGCTTACTAGCCAAGGCTATAAGTGTACCATCAGTGATCAGGAATCCAGAATCTGGGACTCAAGTGATCGTCTGGTGATCCGGGCATCTGCCTCATCTCCGGATAATAACCTTCATTGGTTTCAGTCATCTCCGATTACTCCGATGAAAGGTCATATCATGTCACTTGTTAAGGATGACTCCTACGATTTATGGCACCACCGTCTTGGACATCCTTCCAAGAATGCTCTTCATCACGCTCCACTTCATGTTTCCGGTATGCCCACTGTCACACTCCCGGATACCAACTCTCCCTGCAAAGGCTGTGCCCTTGGGAAGATGCATGATTGCCCCTATCCTGCTTCAGGAAAACGTGCTACTCATCCTCTCGGACTTGTACATTCGGATCTTGTTGGTCCTATGCCGACAGAATCTCGATACTGCACACGTTATGTTCTCACATTCATTGATGATTACTCTGGTTTTGCAGTTGTTGCATTTTTACGCACCAAGGATGTTGTCTCACGACACTTCCAATCGATGGTTTCTTGGGCTGAAACCTTTACTGGTCACTCGCTCACCTCTGTACGTTCAGACCGAGGGGGGGAATTTATGGCTGGGACGTTACAATCGTTCTTTCAGTCCAGAGGCATTACGCATCAAACCTCTGTTCCCCACACTCCCCAACAAAACGGTCGTGCAGAGAGGTTCAATCGAACTTTGCTTGAAAAAGCTGAAGCCATTCGCCAACATGCATGTATGCCTAGATCATTCTGGCAAGATGCTGTTGAGACTGCATTACACATCTATAACAGACAACCTATGCGTCGTCATGAATGGAAAACACCTAGTGAACAATTCACTGGAGACAAACCTGATGTTTCATACTTTAGGATCTTTGGGACTCGTGCCTATATCTTTATACCTCCGGAACAGTGACAAGACAAACTCTCTCCCAAATCTGAGGAGATGATCTTTATTGGGTACGAACCGAATACCAAAGGCTACCACTTCTGGTCTAAAGAGCGACGACGAATGTTCATTTCTACGAACGCCATTTTCGATGAGAAAGTCTTTCCTTATTGTTCCAGAGACAATGTGGACGAACCTACCCCTATTCCAATCGACACAGACTATGCCGATGAAGCTGCCGATGAAAATGCCGATGAAGACAACCCATACGACCACTTAAAGGACGATACTTGACCAAGGGATCCGGAACCCTCTCAAGATGTTTTTATACCCATACCTATAGGATTAGGTCAACAACCCAATCAACCACATCAACCTCATAATGGGCAATCATGAGGATATACCACTCCATCTACTACTCCTTGGGAACCACCTCCAGAACGAGATCCACTTTCACCTCTCTTCTTGGATTCCCCGGATTCTTTTCATGATCCACTATCCTATCATACATCACCTCTTCGACCTGCTTCTAAGCGTATCACCCCTGACACTGGTCATCGGAGTTCCATTGCTGACCGACATCAGCACAACCACTATATGGTCACAGATTCGCCTCCTGAACCGGAGAGACAATCAGGCATTACGCCTCGAGTCTGGTTACCACCTCATCAACACCCTGATGAGTCCCTACCTGAATTTAGATCTCGACCTCACCAGCATCACCCTACTAGGGATGAATGCTCTTCTACATGAGCACCTGCTGATCAACGACGATCCTCTCGCGTTCCCATATCAAGAATTCTTCCTGATAATGCTTATGGGAATAGACCACCAATCAACATCGAGAGAGATATGTCTAGAGGCCTTGATACTATCCAGGAGGAGATGGATGTCACTCCAACCAACGAAGATGATGATCTTGGACAGATGTATTCTTCCAAGTGGATGAGATCACTGTTCAATGCTGCAGTTGGATCAGGTTCTATTCCTAAGCAATATCGAGATGTGCTAAAGCTCTCGAAACAGGAACAGGAACTATGGAATATTGCGATGAAGGAGGAGATACAGTCACTTCACAATCGCAAGGTATGGACGTTGGTAGACCTACCAAAGGGTCGTAAACCCGTCAAAGGGAGATGGGTATATGCAGTGAAATCCGACGGTCGCAAGAAAGCCCGATTCGTCACTAAAGGATTCACACAGGTCTTCAGAATAGACTATGAAGAAACCTTCTCTCCAGTAGCAAGGTTTGAAACCTTCCGACTTCTTATTGCTCTAGCTGCACTTCATGATTGGGAAATCGAAGCCCTAGATGTCAAAACCGCCTTTCTCTTTGGCGAGCTGGATGAGGAAATTTACCTCGAACAACCAGAAGGATTTGTAGTAAAGGGTCAGGAGAAAAAGCTTTGTCGCTTGAGAAAAGCAATATACGGTTTGAAGCAAGCTGCGCTTCAATGGAACAAGCAGCTACACAAGTCTCTCCTGGAGATGGGATTTCTCAGATGCAAGTCTGACCCAGGGACTTATTTCAAGATCATTGGTGATGAGATTATTATTCTCCTCATTTATGTTGATGATGCACTTTTTATGGGAAGCAACAAAGCACAGGTCCTCGCTCATAAAGCTTCGTTCATGAAACGATGGGAATCAAGAGATCTTGGTCAAGCCACTGAGTACCTAGGTATGAGGATTACTAGAGATCGCAAAATGCGAACTATCTCTTTGGACCAAACCTGCTATGCGGAGAAAGTCATTTTATGATTTGGCCAAGAGAACTGCAAGCCAGTCTCTGTACCTCTTCCTACCAGATATAATCCGAGACCAAACTCTGACCAAAATCAGTCGAACCCCGCTCTTCACAGTCGCTATCAGTCGGTCATCGGATCACTGTTATACATCATGCTGGGTACCAGACCGGACTTAGCCTACTCTGTCATTAAAATGTCTCAGTTCTCTTCCAACCCTACGGAAGAACATTTGCAAAAGGCGCTCTATATCGTGCGCTATCTATCATCCTCCCCGGATCTTTGCATCTCGTACTCTGGACATGGAGACCAAAACGGCTTATGTGCCTATTCTGATACAGATTGGGCTGGAGACGTTGAAACATCACATTCTACCACCGGCTATGCCATCTTTTTAGGCAATGGTATCATATCCTGGCTATCTAGGCGACAACGTCGAGTTATGCTCTCTTCCACCGAAGCAGAATACTGTGGAATGACCGAGGTTGCTAAACAACTTCGCTGGATCCGTAATGTCTATGAAGAATTACGATTCAAGATAGGTCCACTACCACTCTGTGTCGACAATCAGGGTGCTATGTTCCTTGCTTCCAACCCTGCACAAGAAGGTCGTACAAAACATGTTCGCATGACTGACCACTATATTCGTGAATCTGTGGAGTTTGGAGAAATCCAACTTTACTATGTTCCCACAGATCAGCAATTCACTGATATCTTCACGAAGAATCTTGGAAAGCAGAAGTTTGAGGATGGAAGAAAAGCTCTTCGACTCATCACCTTTCGTTCCTAACACGAACAGCGAGGAGGAGTGTTGAGAATTCTGGTATTTCTAATTTTATCTTTCATTTCCTGATACCAGATTCTAGATTGGTCTTTGACCTTATTCTTACACTATTCCATATTACTCATCACATATAGATAAGTTCTTTCTTATCTCATGGTCTAGACTATGACATCACCCTTATCTGGTGTTTCATGATGTCATAAGATGTGATACATGTTTTACTATACGTTTCACATTCTCTCACATGTTTCATACTTGAAACATCTTCTACTTACACCGTGTTTCATATCTGAAACAGGTTTCAGGGTTAGTGTATAACACTATATAAGACTAGGCCTTAAGCCCGTCTTCTCTATCGACTTTAATAGTCAATCCAATTCTTCGCTCCTTACTCTCACTCAGAACCACTTGAGCATTAGTCTCCCACCTATTGCTCTCCTCTGAAGAACCTTTGTTACCATCCATAACCAATCAGTGAGTTATCTCCCACTGATACCATAATCCCTTCTTGCCCCTGCGTAATCGGGATATCTATCATCCCAATACTATAACAATCAGTGGGAGTGGGCAAAAAGCACATATGAGTGCTTCCAAGTGGTGACCATAGAGAGGAGTAGTGCTGGGCACAACCCACCGAGTGGTTGGTGTCTTAAGTATGGGTGAAGGTGGGTGTATTGGGACGATAGATATTCTGATTATGCAGAGACAAGAAGGGATTATGGTATCAGTGGGAGTTACTCACTGATTGGTTATGGATGGTAACAATAGATCTTCAGATGAGAGCAATAGGTGGGAAGACTAATGCTCAAGTGGTTCTGAGTGAGAGGAGGGAGCGAAGAACTTGATTAACAAGATCGTTAGAAAGAGTAAGATGGGCTTAAGGCCAGGTCTTATATAGTGTTCTACACTACCCATGAAACGTGATGGGGAAAGAACATGTGTCAAGTATGAAACATGTAAGAGAATGTGAAACATATAGTGAAATGTGTATCACATCTTATGACATCATGAAACACCAGATAAGGATGATGTCATAGTCTAGACCATGAGATAAGAAAGAACTTATCTATATGTGATGAGTAATATGGAATAGTGTAAGAATAAGGTCAAAGACCAATCTAGAATCTGATAACAGGAAATGAAAGATAAAATAAGAAATACCAGAATTCTCAACAGGGTGGGGATAAGGGAGGCTTCTTATCAGCGAGAGCCATCAGCAGCCTTCAAAAGGCATGATTCCAGATGCTAGCCAACCAGAGAGGACTGTTTCCGGTCACCATCAGGATTTGAACGTCTCCATGCAATACCATACTGGCACTAGCTGGTATGAATTCCTATCTCTGCCATCCCAGAGTTGGGATTCAATAAGTGACACAGATGGGGCAGCTGGAATGATGGGGTTGCAGTGGTTGAAGTGACTTAGCAATTTTCAGAATGCAGCACAATCACATGATGCACGTGATGAGAAAGTTTAAAGAATCATACCATATTTTTCTTCTCTCTGAACATTGATGAGCCATCTCATTCCTCACCTGGATCCCCACCTCACCCAATGGTTGGTATCCCATCCATACGAACCATGATACATGATGGGCGTATGTGCATGTAAGTTCACATTCATTATATTTCTTATTTATGCTCTCACTCAACAACATCCCAAGGCATCATGTCCAATGCCCACCCACTGGCATCCTTGTTTGCACTTGCTGCATCTGCACAGACATGTGCTTGCACTCACCTGCAGCCTGCCCTTGTATGTGTGTGCACGCACGCCTGCCTGCACCTGCCATTTCCACATGGATGTTCATACATGCCCACTTGCTCTCAATCTCCCCTACCTCATGCTCACCTCCCATGGGTATCCAACCAGTGGGCGTCCAACAATCCCTTCAGACAATGCCATCCCTGGAGCAAGCCTCGGTATTGATTCCGACGGATTCTTCAATCTGGAAGAACAACCCAAGTGTGTTGCCATTGTCAGTGCTTGCTGGGCTCTTGTTTCTATTTACCTTTCATGACTTTTTCTGATTTTCAACTATATTTACTAGTAATCACTTTTTGTACCTAGTATTTCATTTTTCCAACTTGAATGGATAGCCTTGAGCAACTTTTTCAACTTTTGCCCATTGAGACAACCTGTCTCAAGTGTGAAAAGTGCAATAATAAAAGTGATGCAAGTTGGATCCAAGAAATTGAGTGGCCTTCGACAACTTGGATGGGCCTGGACTTATTCTCCCTTAGACTATGTACTTATTGAGCCAAATAAGTGCCATTAAGTGCGGATATGGCCGTGGTCAAATTCCTGATGGTCCTGACACGGGCTCCGAGTCATGGAGAAGGAAGAAAGAGAAAGTGTGGTGATATGGAAAAGGTTAGACGCTGTACTACTGGCGAAGTGGAGGGAGACAAGGAGCGGCCTCTACTCCGCGTCTGAGTCACGCATAGACTAAGACCTCGGCTCGCGTAGGCCCGCAGTAACTCACAAAAGGCACGGCAAAACTCACGTTCCCGGGCTGGCCCGTGATCAATGGGGGATCATCCGTAGGCGCCACACCTGGGTCGAGACACAGGGCTAGTACGGCGTTTTCTTACGGTCTCGATAGATCCATACCGGGATCTAGCGTCAAGCTAGCAGATCTCATCATGCAATTAAAGTGATACAAACATCGGTTGTGTAGAGGAAGCTCGAAACATAACATGGGTGTGATAACAACACGACAAGCCTACACCTATCTAATCTAACCCTATTCCATTTATTTGAACTGAAAAAGTCAGTATCTAAGCGCTGGAGACGAGGAAAAGCGCGTGCTCACATTCTTGCCATCCTTCCAGGCCTTGCCATCGATATCCAAATCCCAAGCCAGGGCACTCTCAAAGAACTTTTTGTCGTCATCGCTGTCCAAATCCAACTTCTTGTAGTTATAACTCTCCCAATCAGGCGCACAATCAACGACGGCTTTGACGTCTTGACCCCGGAGGATCAATGCACCCGAGATGATGGATGCATTGGGCTCTCCAAGGACACCCACAGAGCCGAAAAGGTATTTACGCGAGGCTTCAAGACGGTTGAAGAAACCTCCGATTTGATTGGAGGACATAAATATGAGGGTGAGCTCCTCGTTGTATTTGAAGTCGACTCGCCAAACCGAGAAGCCTTCCTTGTCAAAGCTGTTCGCGGGATATTCAAGAAGATATAGGATGACGGATCAACACAGAGACGTACTTGGAATAGAACCATTCAAGGGCACCGTCAGGTCCACGAGTGTCCTTGTTGGAGTATGCGCGCTTCCAATCCTCGAGGTTGAAGGATGATTTTGGTAGGGAATCAAGAGGGTTCTTGGCCTTTGGTTCTTCGGGGACGAGGTTGCCGTCGTCCTCGTCCTCATCCTCGTCGGCCTTTTTCTTTGGTTTTTCCTTCTCTTTCTTTTCCTTTGGTGCAGCAGGGGCGGGTGCAGGTTTTGTCTCCTTCTTTGGAGGGACATACTGGACTGCTTTTTCGATGTATTCGATCTCACCGAAAATGTCCTTCAACTTGGGTTGGTTGGCAACCGTCTCGAGGTGGCGGATGGTGTTAACAAGTTTCGACCGGACTTCGGCGTCTATGGTGAGGCCGACGGCGCGGAAGATGGCAGCAGCAACATGGAGGTCAGCGAGAGTGATACGCTCGCCAACAAGGAAGGTGCGCGCCAATAGGTGTGCCTCTAGGGTGCTGAGAGCGCGGAATTGGTGCTCGATGAGGGTGTTGTGGATCTGCAAAAAGGTGATGAGATTTGCAATATGGGGTGGAAGGAAAGACGCACCGCCTTGTTGTACACGAACGTGCCCTTAAGTAGCTGATAAGCCAGTTGTGTTGGGCTGTTGATCTCATATTCGGCGAAGTGAATCCATTGTTCAACAAGAGCCTGCTCCTCTAGGGATGTGCCGAGGAGGTTAGCGTTTGGAGAGAGGGTTGCGACTGTGAGGATGGCATTAGCTTGCGATCAGAGCAGATGATAGAAGGGATGGGCGGGGGTCAGAAGCTACGTCGTATCGACATCACAAGTTAAGACAGGGATAACTGATCGATAAATAAATTTCGTCTTTCCCGATCGCATCGAGCGATCTGTGGTTAAGGGGAAGTAAAGACGTACGGTAGCGGGCGATAGCAGCACCCTCGGTGAGGTTGAGACCATTCGGACCCTCTAGAGCGGGGATCTTTCCATGAGGGAACTTTGCAAGAAAGTCAGGTTTCCTGTTGTCCTCGTGGTGCTTGTAATCAGCTACAATGTCGAGCTCGAGGCCACCGAGAACCGCGACGCTCTTGATCTGTGCCGTGTCAGAAGGGCGTGAGCAATTTACGCGCGAAGGTACGCACGACTTTGTGCTGGCGCATCTGCGGGACCGAGTAGAGCTTTCCAACTGGCGCCATTTTTGCGTACGATGAGATGGAAGAGGGAGAGAGATGGTCCCTCTTTTTTTTTGATCAGCGCATCTTATCGATCGAATCAAAATTAACTAATTAATTAATTATCTCATGGACACCGACAGTGACGTCTCCGACAACGACCAGACCCTTTTGCACAACGCCCTCAACGACGCCGACGTCGACGTGCAGCACACCCGCGCCGCCTTCGACGCCTACTTTGTCCATGCCTCATCCCGTGCCCGCACTTCTGCCAACGTCTTCTCTGCGCGTGTCCTCCCGCTCACTCAGCAGGAATACAACGACGCCATCGCCGCCTACGATGCTCGCACTTCGCACGCTCAGCCCAACACACGCTGGTGCGCTCCCTACGATGCCCGTACTGCCCTTCGCCGCTATGCCCACGAGCTCGACCAGGGTTTTAACCTCATTTTCTACGGCTTTGGCTCAAAGCGCTCGGCCCTCAACGACTTCGCGTCCAAAGAGCTCGCTCACCGCGGCCACGTCGTCGTCGTGAATGGCTACCACCCAAACATTACTCTCAAAGACGTGCTTGCCTCCATAGAGCGCGTCCCCGGCCTTGCCAACGCCGCCACCACAGGCGCGGACGCGCAAGTACGCCGCATTTGCTTCTTCTTCTCCTCCGCAGACGCGCCGCGCATGCGTCGTCTATACCTCATCGTACACAACATCGATGCACCACCCATGCGTGCCCCAAAAATGCGAAACGTGCTTTCTCTCCTCGCTCTCTCTCCCAACATTCATCTCGCTGCATCCGTCGACAGGCTCGGTGCTCCCCTTCTCTGGTCCGCCTCCGAGCTTCTTGCGCGCAAGGTCGAGCCCGGGGATGTTGCTGCGTCTCTCTCCTCCGCGGAGGGGCACACCGCCTCCCCTAAACGTGGATACACCTTTCTGTGGCATGACCTGACCACCCTCATGCCCTACGACACAGAGCTCTCTTTCGCAGACCGCTCCTCCATTTCTGGTGCATCATACGCTTCGACTGGTGGCCGCTCGGCGCTTGCAACCACAGCGACTGTCGGCGCTGGTGCTCCGCTTACGGAGACTGCGGTCGCCCACGTCCTTGCTGCCGTCACTGCCAAGGCTAAGAAGCTGTTTATTCTCCTCGGCACCAGACAGCTCGCAAACGCCGAGGCTGCATCAGGTGGAGCCACAGGCTCAGAAGCCCCGGCCCCTACTGATATGGCCCAATTCGGACTCGGCTATGATGCATTGTTCTCTCTCGCAAGAGAGCATTTTGTTGCAACGAACGATACGGCATTGCGGGCCCTGCTGGGTGAGTTTAGGGATCACGGTTTGGTCCTTGCTGGTGCGGGTAGCGGGGGTGGAGATACCCTTTGGATACCATTAAGAAAGGAGAGATTGGTGAGGGTACTCAAGTCGATTGAAACTGAATCATCATAATCTAGAAAGTGTACTCATTATCCATGTAGCCATATCATATCCGAATATCAACGGGTCGTGCATCACCGGCAATCCAATCTCGCTTACAGAGCAATAGCTCTCTTCCGCGTCGATGTCTTGTAGGGGTTGCATCCTTGATCGGATTGTCATCACAAGCCATCACGGTCGTGTCCTTATTGGGTGCACAACGAGAAGCTATCACGTCCGGCCTCAAATCCTGCTTTGGTGCGTCTTATGCTCGCTGTTCATGCAATGGAATACCCACCATACATACACTATCGCAACCTGCGCCTCATCGGGTTTCGGTCCCAATACGCAGTCAAACACCCCTTGCAGAGCAGCTCGAATGGATGGCAATCCAGGCGTCTCGGGTTCTTTCGACACGACTTACTGACGGTCACTTTAGATGGAGAATAGTGCTTATACCGCGGGTATCGGAAGCAAAGTCGTGGCCCCCCGCCAATCCGAGGTCCTCTCGACTTACGGGAGACGTAGGAAAAGCTGCTACCGCGATCGGGAAATTGACCCGATTTGAGAACCCGCGCATAATAATGTTCCGTCGCACAGCAAGGTCGCCATGATAATGAGACATGAAGATCGGAAGTCAGGGATTGAGTAATTCACCCTCGGGTCTGCAGGGTCTCGTTTCTGTTAGCGCCCAGATTTCGCCTCTCGCCTCTTCAACCTTGTGTGTGCAGTCGCAAGCTTTTTTCCGTTCAACGCTCAAGTTGGAGCTCGTGTACTACTGCAGTCACGTCTACTCTGATGACGAAGAGGGGTGGCGTGTTGCGAGGCCGGGGATGGCCACGGGCTTGCAAAGTCTTGCAACCAGCCTCGAGCAGATGCTCAGTCATAGCACAGCCATAAACAGACCTAGTGGTCACCGCACGTGAACAGCGTTAGTACATGAGACGGACCAACCCAAGCCTTGAAGACTTTTTTACAATGATCCGTCCGTTGCTATCACACACAATCGTCGGTTACTCTCAAGGGCTCGATCGTATAGGTTCGACGGAACATCGTTACACAGGATTCTCTAGTCATCCTTGGCTCCTGACCACCCTGGAGGAAATTTCGGGAATCGTTCAAAGTCACCGCACAGCTGCCATGCATATCGGCGCTGTTGCTTTCAAGACAAAGAGTACTCGTCCACGGTCGATCGGGTCTACTATAGGAATGGTATTCCGGGAGTCGATGATGCACTCGGACATGTGCCCGAGAGTGCCCACATAAATCCAAGACTCGAGAATATTGCAACACTGTGGGATGATAGTATTATTGTACTCTAAACTATTGGAATACTGCTAAAAGTAACACGACAGAAAAGCGAGAGAGGGGTGCCGGTGAATTCGTCGACTACGCCAGGTACATATGCCAAAACAGCCCGCCAATACTCCTGCCTTCTATCTCTTGCCCAATCCACTCAGCTCCCACGCCAACTTCCTCTGAACGAATGGGATACTTCCTAGTGCCCACAACGCCCAAGCTCGGACCGTTGCAGAGTCGATAGGACACCACCAAGACATCCTATCTCGGTGCTTCATGCCCACGACCGACAGAATATTTTTCGTGAGCCTGATCACTTCGAGTGCACGTGCATGTCGCACCGTAGCGAACTCACGCAGAATCGCGTCCGCTTCGGAGAGTGGCTGGGTCTCGGTAGCATGGATGTGCTTCGTCAGCGCTTCTCCGAGGAAGACAGCATCTCGCAAGCCAAGATTCATTCCCTGCCCACCGGCAGGAGAATGGATGTGAGCAGCATCACCAACGAGAAGGACGATACCACCTTCCCCTGGCCCTCCAGAGCCGAGGTGGGTGAAGGTAGTATCAGCGATGGAAGCATGGTTACGGAAACGTGACGACCAGACAACATCTTTGATACACGTTGGTTTCGAGTTGATAGCAGGGTCTGATGAGAGAGAATAGGGTCCGAACCGATCGACGAGTCCTTGGAGATATTCCTTGGGGGGTGAATGAGGGATTTCTCCCTCTTCCAAGGGTACACCACACGCGATACGGTATACTCTCTCAAAAATGGGGGCCTTGCCATCTGAGGCTAGAGATTCGTTGAAGGTGGATGGTAAGGGGAAGCAAAGGAAGAAACTGTTCGGGGACAATGTCGTGCCAGACGTGGAATCGTCTACATCCGCAGAATCAAAGGTGACGTCGGCAAGCACCATCTGAGCCAGGTTATTGTCGCCTTCTCCTTTGACAAACGTTGGATCGGAGAAACCTATCCCAGCCATAGAGCGAACCTATGCGTCGTGAGGCGGTATCCGGATACAAAGAGTGCAAAACGGGCCTACCGTAGAGTGCGCACCATCTGCGCCGATCACATACTTTGCCGTGATTACCCTCCCATCTTCAAAGGCGACATCACTGAATCGTGGATTCTCCGCATTGCGCATCAGCTCGACCACTTTAAGTGGTCGATGGACAATGACACCAAAACTGGCTAGCTTCTTCTCGAGTGCACGTTCAGTAAGGTTCTGAGTGATGACGAGCATGTATGGGTGTGGGCTGTATGATTTGAGACTCTCCATACGGGGTCTGATAAGAATTGTAGAGCGAGTCCCGAGGTCGAATACAGTAGACTTGGTGCCCTGCGATACGATGTCGTCCCCACAACCGATTGAGTCTAGTGCCTATACAAGGTATACATTGCTTGAACACAAGGAAAATGAACCACGAAGACAGCTCACCTCCAGAGTAGCAGCATGAACTATGGCGGCTCGGGAACTGTTTTCCCCCTTGGATACGGCATCGACGATGATGAAATCATGAAAGCCGTGATGGAGGAGGGAGAGAGCGGCGGCAAGTCCTGCTGGACCAGCACCGACGATGAGGACGGTGGTTCTATCGGGAAGAGACATGTTTACAATGTATAGTACAGAGGTGTATGAAGGCGCAATGAAGGCCCTGCGGCTTTATATGCATTCTCATAGACTAAGTCACGGTGCAACATGGGTCGCCGGTATCGGGGTCGACGAGGCCAGGTAGTGTGTGACAAGATAACGATGACTGGAAGTTCGTCCGAGTCCGAGTCCGATTCCAGCGCTGCCATTCTTAGTCTCCCGGCCATTTGGATGTCGTGTACTCTGTACAATCAGCACTAGGACGTTCACGCGGCGGGGCGCTACGACACGTACATACTAAGCCTCCGCGAGTCCGACCGATCGTCCGATCGGTGTCTGCTCCCTAATTTGGAAATTAGTTGTTGCTTCATCCATCACTGGTGACCAATCCGTCTATGGTAATCAGACGAGCCATCACATCTATCGGGCTCCACGGCTTGCCCCTTTGCCTCGTTAGGACGGATTGGTCACCAGTCTAGCCAGTCCGGTGTGGTACAACATGCCGGTGGGGAACGACGAAGTGCAGCGGGTGCCCGAAAGGGTTCCCCTTTACCCGCTGGCCCGCGCCGGGAGCACTAGCTGACCTCGCCGATGGGAAATCTCTTATCCCCCACCCGCCTTCTCCCATACACACGCAACCAGCCTCTCGTTGGGTCGTGCGCGCACACCTTGTGCTCCCTCTTCGCCTACTCCTTTGGTCTGCTATAGCTGGTACATAGTCCCTGGAAGGGCGTTCGCGGTCTAGCCGCTCCTTTTATACACACGGCCCTGATCTTAGGGGCCCCGACTGACGCAGCAAACAGGCCCGATAGCCCAGGTCGCTCTCTTCACACACTAACTATCCGCAAGGTAGAGAAAGTATACTCAAAGCCGAATCGAAATCAACATAATTTGGTCCCTGATAAAAAGTTGTTGTTCTCATTCATTGCATTTTGCGTTCCTGTAGCAGTGCAACGGAAACTGTTCGTTTCGTACTGTCCAAGAATAAGGTGGAGAGTTCGAGCTTCAATGTCTTGAACCTCCTTCGGCGGTCGAGTATATGACACCCATACATAGCGCACATCAGCTGGCTTACCCTAGGTATCACACCAGAACACCATGGATTCGGAAGATATGTTTGTCTAAAACTATCTCCGGGAACGACAGGACTGCAATGGGCCTATAGCCTATGAACGCGGATACGATCAACATTCTAGATCGAATCCGACAGTCCGACACGCACCGGTCACTGTGCCGTCATAGGCGTCACAGAGGACCAAAATCTGCAACGCGTGAATATCACCGTTCGTTCCGACAAACGAACACGAGAAAATAGACGTACGCGCACCGTTCAATTAATGTTTGATCAGTTTTGATCGGCATAACGACGGGTGCGCCTTCCTCAGTACGATTGAATAACATCTCCGTCTCTCCGATCAAATACTCGTCCCAGTAGGGGGTAATATTAGTCGGATCAAATTTGGTGTTCACGTCGTAGTACTTGGCGAGCGACATAAAAGATTGCGAGAAGGCGGTGATGAATTGCGTATTGTTGTACGGAGGAGGATTGCTCGCGCTAACATGATGGGATAGACCGCCGGTTGAGAATACGATACAAGGAAGAGCATGAAGGCGTGCCTGTAGAAGAAGTATATGACGCCACTACCATGGTATGCAGGTGGAACTGCGAAGAAACCCTAAGACAGTTCCATCAAGTATAATCATCGGCCTATAAAGTTTGGAACACTGACCTTCCACGAACGACCCGCGAATGTCCGGAGTAGGTAGTACGTCGGGCAAACAAAGATGGCTACCAACCAACGTCCGAATAAGCGATACAATTCTTCGCGACCCAAGTTGCTTGACTCACAATCCCCCACTACCGTGATGGCCTGCTCGAGGGCAGTTCCGTAGTTTCGATAGACGTGCGCGGCTGCTTGGACCTGCAGATACGTCATGTCTGGGAAAAGCTGAGGGACGTAATCTGTGATCGTCCGTGTCTCGTTCGTATCCACGAAGATGTTTCCCTCGTTTTGATTGGTGAAGGCGAGTAGTACTTGCTTTGGGAATGTCAACTAGCCAGCGATGTACCGAAGGTGGCCACATACTCCATTCACCTGGCCCTTGGCAAGAGTGACGGTTGGGCGTTCGAGGATAAACGTGCCATCCACCACAGGAACGAAGACGAATGTGCCAAAGAAAGCAGAGCTAGCTATGTCATAGTTTGCAGCCTGGAGCGTCTCCGCTTTCACAGACTGTAGACACGCGAACGTGTCGGCGCTCGAACTACATCTACATAGAAGGTGTTACTACGCGCTCATGGGGCATGCATGGTGTGAGACGATGGCTTACCCAGTCATAGCGACAACCTCGTTGTAGTACAACTAATCTCGATCAGTTCGCAAGCTTTCTGCCAAACAAGAACGAAGATGCAACGTTTACCTGAGGCACCTGATCATTGTAGTAATACTGAGGAGGCAAATACGTGGAACTGGTGATCGCAGCATTGAAAAGCGGTGGTTGTGTGTTACCCCCGTTGGCGACGATATGTTGCAAAACGGAGCCGGCACCTGCGGATTCGCCCCATATCGTGACATGTGCCTTGTCACCACCAAACAGTCCGATCTAAAATACGGTCATGAGAGTAGAATGGGAATGCATGACGAGCCTTACGTAATCCTGTACCCATTGGAGTGCAAAGGTTTGGTCAACTGGGGGTTGTCAGTATAATTGAAGACGGAAACAGCGACTGTTTTTCTCACGGAGGCCAGCGTTCAGAGCACCCTGAGCTTTGATCTCATTGCCAGAGAGGAAACCTAATGCGAGAATCAGATCGACTGACGAGATAATCCCCCGAACCAGAGGGCATACCGAATGCACCCAGACGGTATTGAATAACGACGGCGATCACGGTATTCAGGGATTCAGCGACGAGATCGGCGCCATTGAAGGAAGCCGCGTATCCAAACCCGTAGCTATACTTCGAGATCCAGTGATACGCATTCAGGGACGAGGATGAGACGCGTACCCTCCACCGTGAATCCAAACCAACACGGGGAGCCCATCCGTAGCGACTGGTTCTGCGGGCAATGTTCCGGGAACGAAGACGCTGGTGGCAGGATTCGGGTTGTAGTTGTCCCGCGATCATGCTGGAACCACCTTACTTACTTGAGAAACAAGCAATCTTCCGAAGCAGCTGGCGTCGTGCTCTGTCGTTTGTTGTATCCGTATGGTGAGAATTGGGAGGTCATGTTGGTACCAATTTCGGCTTGGTAGCACATGTTTGGGTTCTGTGTCGCGGGTTGTACACCAGACTCGGGGACCGGTGGCTGAGGTGGTTGAAACCTCAGGTTTCCTGAGCGGTAAATTCTGTGTGTCAGCATAAGCAGAAGGGTAGGAATAATCAGAAGGTCTATGACACTGACCAAGAGGTGGAGCAGCATAGCGAATGCTCAAGAAACTAGTGATGTTTGTCTGTGGATCAAAGTATCCTTGGTATTGCGCATAACCAAGATCCATAATTGGTGTTGTCACGTTCGTATTTGTGGCTGTCGCAGTGTACGCCAACGACCATAACGCAATGCAGGCAAGGCCACGAACCATCCTGAGGAAGCTCGGGAAAACAAGTCCAACCTACATCAATACGAGATAGCTTTCCGGTTTTTGTGCGTGGAGCCCCGACGATAGCGGCCCCTGAAGGAACCTTGAAACACTTGCGCAACTGCGACAGGAAGCGACCCATATTGCCTTCTTCGTGTGAGCTGTGGTCGCCGCACGGATGGCTTCTGAACACCACACACGTATGAAAAGCTGGGTAGCCCAAGCAGTCAATCTGTTGTGCTCATTCAATTTCGGGGTGCGGTCTACCATAATAACGTCGCTTATGTTCTGCAAAGTGGGACTGATGTGAGTCCAGGGAGGGCAAACCCTCCCCACGGGCCTAGAGGGTAGTTAGTGTGTGAAAAGAGAGCGACCCGGGCTGTCGGGCATATTTGCTGTGTCCGTCAGGCACGGTAGGGCGCGGTTTCGAGCCTGCGAAAGAACTCGTCAGGGGGCTAGGCTACTACCCGACCGCTGCCCTTCCAGGGTCATTTAGGGAACTACCAGTTATAACAGACAAAGGGAATAGGCGAAAAGAGGGAGCACAGGATGTGCGCGCCGACCCAACACAAGGCTGACTGCGTAGGTACAATGGGAGAAGGTTGGTGGGGATAAGGAGGCCTCCTATCGGCGCGGCCAGCTAGTCCTTCCACGGGCAAACGAGCAAAGGGGAACTCTTTCGGGAACCCACTGCGCTTTGTCATTTCCAAGTGGTACCACACCGGTAGTAACCGGTTTGAATGTCTATCTTCACCATCTACAGAGGGATTCGATAAAGCAACACTAACCTGATCCTGGGGACTCGACCTGAGAGTTGAGCACGCCTCATAATGAAATCAGGCACAAATAGCGACGACCCGAAAGTTCAGGTACCAAACCACTGTCAATCGATTATCGTGGTAGAAACCGTCAGTCCAACTTTTCATACTTATCCGCCGCCTCTGATAGACCTTTGCCTTGTTCCTCATGCCCGCTACGACCTTCCTGTGTGACGGGAACCGTGTCTTCGAACCGGGACAACTTCTCGACCACGACTGCAACTTTTGTGGCGTCGCCATCGAACAGCTCTGTCGAAGAAAGGAACTTGCGAACCTGCGACCCTCGCAGAGCCGGGTCTGCATGTGCAGGATGCTGAGTCGCAGCGTGATAGTTGCTCTACGAGATCTCAGTTCAGTACCGGCCGGAATCGTGACCCCGTGAAGCAAATGCACAATTTAAAACATGACCAGAGTGAATGAGAAAACTTCACCTACGATACTCATACCCGCATTGTTGAACACGGGTGATGTCGGCTGTTAGTCACGTCCACTCTGACACGGACGAGCTGAATGGGGGAGTAGCGCGCTGTCAGGGTGGAGAGGACCTCGGGTTTGCGGAGCATGGCGAAACCAAAGCCAGACGTGGCGTCAGTAACTGTAGTGTACAACGAGTGTTCACTACGCGAACGGCAGTGATACTAGAAACGTACTGAACCAGATCTTGACGTCGGACATGATTGTGTTACGAGAAGCGAGAAGCACGGCTGCGGGAGTGTCAACTGGCACTCAAGCTTGGGATAATGCACTTGGGACCCATAAGGCGAGCTAACGAAATTGATATCAATCAGTCACATCAAGATGCGTCTCTCTAACCAATTTTGTGCCAGAAGCGGACAATTGGAGGACACACATGAGCAAAACAGAATGGCTCTGGAGTCACCAGTCACTGCCTGACGAGTGAAACGTCGTAATACGGGCCACAGGGCTCGCGCATTTTCATTAATTTGTCGAATCGCTACTGGTTTTCCTGTATTGGTGTGACAGGCGTCCAGGTTCAAACGGGCGACGTGAACTCAATACACGTATGGAACAATACGGTAGGGGACGAGCTGCTTGTACTTTTCCCAGTCCTTTCCATACCTGCAATGGGTGTCGGCCAAGTCACGTCAGAACGACAAACAAATTTGACGTGATACGCACTTCTTTTCACAGTTCTCGTCGTCCCTCTTCTGCCTATGAACGAGCAATACCGCAAAGTAGATGACGTAGAAATACGTGATGGGGGTCTCGAATCCCGTTGGGAGAGACCATGCAAATGCCATGAGGAGGTCACCGCTATGAAATAAGGAGTAAATTAGTAAAATCTTGCCCAGAAAAAGAATTTAAAACCGTACAAATAATTTGGGTGGCGTGATCGCCCCCACCATCCCGATGTGAGTAATTTCGATCCCTTCTCCGTCGTCATGTACTTTAGATCTATTTCTCTGATCGTCAGTCACCGAAACCGTCACAGAAGACGACCACCCACTCTTTGGGTTCTTGCCATTTCTGAAGTCATTCTTCTCCCCATTAGCGTCTCTGAAGATCCAATAACCCAGGGCATTGACAGCCAAGATGCCGACAGTGCTCGCAACACCGAGTTCTACAGGCCTGAAGACAAGGTAACGTGCCTGGAGCGAGTACACAAAGGGTACCCAGGTAAGGTCGCCAACAGAGAGCATGAATCCGAACCCGTCGGTTGTGATATCCATGGTTGTGAAAACGGCTGGCTGTAAGTGTGTTAGCACCTTGCAGCGAAAGGAGACGATCAGGGTCACTCACCTCATTGTATAAGCCATCTGCGACATAGAAACTCTGAAAGGCAAGGACGAGCCACATGCTCCACGTGACGTTTTCCCAACCACCACGCCTTGCGGCTTGCGCACAGACCATGCTAATGTCGATGAGGACCCAGAGGATGAGCCCGGGACGGAGCTCGTTGAACGACTTGATGTCGAATGAGCCGATGGAGGGGTTCAGTTCACGACCGATGTAGAACTAAAAGAACGTACGTCAGACATATTGAGAGGAAAGAGGAAAGACAAAAAGCACATCGTAGATTGGGTTACCGGAGTTACCGCCAAGCGCCAGTAACGCGCCTTCTCTGAAAGAACCAGCATACACCGCCAACCCTTGCACGATGGACATGATGAGGGAAGCGGTAAGGAAACCGAGCCATTTATCGTAGATAAAGGTGAATGACTCTGGACCATAACGGATGATGTAACCGGTGGTGATGCCCAAAGC
This sequence comes from Boletus coccyginus, assembly GCA_025782845.1. Classification (NCBI taxonomy): domain Eukaryota; kingdom Fungi; phylum Basidiomycota; class Agaricomycetes; order Boletales; family Boletaceae; genus Boletus; species Boletus coccyginus. Next base: position 638,685 of record JAHZSR010000008.1, read on the forward strand.
GAGGAGGAAGGTCGAGAATGCTGTACGACACGGGACAATGAGTCAATGACACTTTCACGCGGTAAAACTGTGAGAGATACCATTGATCTTGTACTTTTTTTTCTCTCCATTTCTCATCGTGGCACCTTCTATCCAATCTCCCGGCAAGACAGCCCACGCGACGACACAGAAAGCATACCAAGCCAAGTAAATCAACGCGGCTTCTGTGTCCCAGATACTGGCCCACCACTGCTTGCTGGTAACGGATTCCTGTACATGTACAGCCAAGAGAGAGGGGGAGAGGACGTAGGAAGGTGGACAAGCACCAGCAGATTCGGAGCAACCAAAGTAGAGGAGGTAGGTCATGATGGGTACACCCACAGTGATGAGGAAGGCGCCAGGCGGGCCCAAGAACTCGTAGGTGGTCGTGCGCGGGTTGAGCAAGTCATTTTCGGGTTTTGTCTTTGTCGAGGACATGTCCGCACAGCGATGGCGACGGCAACAAGGACGTTGGTGTTCAAAGTTGCGGATATTCGGAACCCCGTGCGAACTTGCCCGAAATGGTTGACTGCGCCTACAGTATGATATGGGGTGCACACCTTTGGAAGGAAAATATATCTACCTCTCCGACGACCAAGTACTCACAGTAGGTTGCTGGCGCTTCACCCGGACCACCAAAGGGGTCGGGTAATAAGGATACAGTAAGGAAAGGGAATGCGAAGCAGTTGAAAACAGGGGCAGCTTCGGCGCTGTATTACAATCCCCAAGAGATTAGGTTTCCCTGTCCATTCCCCTGGCTCCGTCCTGTGCGGCCCTCTCACGCAGGTGTCACGTTCCGTTATCAACGAGTACTGGTATAGCGTGACAAGAGTAAACGTCAGCGACTCTGAGATGGTTAATCTGGTGAGGATCAAGTACTTGGCGCTCGCCAGGTCGGGCGATATACATGAGTCGACATATCACCGAGTGTCGATCTGAACCGCCGGATCTCAGTAGTATCGAGGTAGCTCGGCAAGAACAGCACCGCGTTTACGTCCCAAAATGTGAGACGTCCTAGGCATTTTGGCCAAAGCCGATGCACCAGTAAGGCGCATTCCCGCTGGGCGTATCGCGGACACAGTGTCGAGAAGCTGTCCGCACCCTCCTTTTCGGTTGCTATTCTTGCCGATCTTGGATATTAATAGGTGGATGAAACGAGGTGATTCTGGCCGCCGCGCAACATAGTCAAATTCTTCGCAGAAGATTGTTGTTGTGAACGGAGATATCAGCGCCGAGATGCTGACTTGAGAGATGTCTCAAGTAGGTACCTGGGAGGCGTTTCCGAGGACTTGTATATTGCTCGTCACTGGCGGCTTTTTTTCGCCTCCTCGGGGGCTTCTCATTTCCCTCTACCCATTTGAGACTGGCGATCTCAAAACTTACCGTGGGCAGCTCGAGGTGATGCTGGTCTGCATATGATCCCCTTGGACTCCATAGCCCAAACGCCGGGCATCCGCCTCTACCTCAACCACGTATCCGTGATAAGCTAGTGTTTCAAGACTCGTACAATGGGTGCCGATTTGATGATACGACACACCTTGTTTTGACGTATTGGGCTCGTTTACGGCTCGTCACCCCACGACCACAAGTCTATCCACCCCGCACCTCCACCATCACGCGTGCCCACTAGTGTGGCGCAAGCGCCTTCCCTTTCATCGGAGTTGCCACCTTTTCCACGTCCCTGCACGTCAGACTGAATCTTGTCTGCCTGTGCAGTGCCCCTCCGTGGTGCAAGACGTCGCTCATATGCTGTGCCCGGACTGTCCGCCAGTTCGATAATACGACCTCATCCCCAGAAGGACGTCGTAGTCTTCCGTTGCCCAAAAACACGTCGTGCGTCGCCCCGTCTATTCCGTGCAAGTGCGAGGTATACAGATCGCCAGTTGTAATGATGACGCTCCGTGGCTCGAGGAATACGGAGAGAACCGGCATCGGGTGGATGGCTCGTCCCGACCTCGGGTGTGCGACATCGTGAGGCGTCCGATCGCCCCCTAAGTTATAGGCATAATAATGGAAGACGGTATGCGAACCCAAGGACAGGGTTCCGACCAAAGGATAATACAAAGGTCCGTCTTCATGGGGCTTGAATAAAACAATGAACCGATGTGATCGCAATATATCTTATTTTCTCACCATTATGCCTTGTCCGGGAAGATACTGCGCAGCGGTCTCGTCAATGCACCATGTGATGAACGGCGCGAGCACACTACTAACCTCATTGAGGATAACTTGATTGGGTTCTTTGTGCGCGGAGAATTCAAACGCTCTAGTCTCCCTCAATTTTCCTATGACGTTAGGACTCAAGCCCACTTAGCTAACAGACGACAGCCCCAAAAATGAGCTCACTATGAAGTTAAGAATGGTGGCATCTGCTTGCGGACAAGAGCATTGTTCTGTAGAATTTCACCGCCTAGCAAAAAAAACGTATGGCTCAAGCTCTAACTCCGGAAGGCCAAAGTACGCCACAGCGAATTTCAGAGAAGCTCACCCCACAGTTGCAGTCTAGAAAAAACGTAACGTAAACGGTAACGAACGAACCAGGCAAACATGTACGCGGCGATTCCTTACCTGCGATTACCCAGCGTTTTCCATGTGGGCTTGGGTGATTCGTCAATCTAACCACTCGGCGTCAGTGCGCTGATGTGCGACGACAGAGCCCATGTGATTGTATACGACTCCGTTCGCGTCATGATGTCACGTATAAACTTGCCTTGCGGAGAAGGTACCCCTCTTCTTCGACGGTGATGAAGTCCGGGATGTAATACGCGGCCGCAGGGGCGGCGGTTACGAGGAAATCGTTCGAAAGGGCAGTTCCGCGTTGCCAGTGCATACTAAATTTCGAAGGCTAATTGGCGACGCCGTGCCAACGAAAATGACAGCACGGTGACGACAGGTTGACAAGTTGGCGAGTATAGTAATAGATGAGGTCCTTGGGCAACTCGATCCCACGACGCGGGACAGCTTGCCCTGCCAGATTGGTTATGAGGCCTCGAAGTTCCGGGCATCACGCCAACTGCCCAAGCGCTCAAACACATGCCATACTTACGAACAATGCTGAGTTTTATTTACAGTTCTTGATGCTCGAGACCCACGCGCTGCCAGATCACCACAGCTCCGCACAGCCTACTGGTGACCGGCGTGAGTCCATTCCCATCCTTAGCTTCTCTTGAACTTGTGATCCGTTCCATAGACCGTTACCCACCGCAGATCGGGTTCTCTGCATAATGATCATATTCTCTCGTTCTCAAATTAATTGATCTCAATCAGTCCCTTGTGTCCAGGTAAATTTTGTGCTCGACGGTGCTCCGGACCAATGAAGCACTTCATTCCTTATCCATTCCTCTCGCTGATAAAAGCGCGCTCATTCTGTCCAGAGAAGGAACACATAGTGATGATCAGTACATCGTTCCGGAAGGGGAATAACTATCATCATTCATTCCACAGATCGATCCGACTTTATCGCGGCGGACCCGCTCACACACGGGAGTGCGCGACGCCGTTCAATCATCAAGGCCACTTTCGATCTCTATCATCCCCATTAATCTCATCGCTTCTACTAGTACTATAAAGATCCTTGTGCCCCATGTGCCTCCGTCAACGTTTCACACATGGTCAGTATTCTACATAGTACTCGGTCGCCCAGTTATCGGGTCCACACAGCAACACGTGTACGAATCCATCAACCCCCAGATAGTCGCCAACGAGGCTGTGGATGAGTGGATATTGAAAATATACTTTCCCGAAGACTGAGATGCTTAACTTAAAGGCTTACCTCCTCCTCTCCCCACTTTTATGAGCCGAAAACCCGAAGTAAGCGTCGCGGAACGCTCGTGTGGACACCGCGTCCCCTTCCCCGTCCGCGGTAATGTACCAAGCGACGGATGCGAAATTGAAATAAAACACAAGACCCGTCGTCATCTTCCATTTCGTTTCGCTTGTTCAGTTAGTTTTTCTCTGCAGTTCGACTTGGCCGCGTTGGAGGTGGTGTACCATTTATGTATATCGAGATGAACGTGGGATGCAAGGGGCATCATAGACCTGAGGTCCATGGCGGACCCGCCGAACAGACTCACAGTGTGTGACAGTGGCCGTTCTAGATCATTGCCCATGATCCAATGACCAGACATACCGATCTCATCGTAGTCCCAAAAACTTCTTTCTGGCACCGAGGCCAAGCACGAGTTCGGTCTTGCATACTATAGCCTCCGAATCTTCCGTGGACAAGACGCCGATAACGGAGTTCGGCTTCTGGTTGGGACCGTGATGTGGGAATGGAACATGCAGGGACGCTGGTCGATGACATATCACTCTAGCTGGATCGGTGGTTTCTAATTTACCTTAGCGCAAAGTCCCTGACGCGCGTTGGGCTCAAGCGCCGTCTCGCCTAGATTGAACGATAAATCGCAATCATTTAATGGCCAGAGCATATTTCAAAATTCCGAGGTGATCGTGGATGCCGCCATCCGAGCACTTGGCGAGCCAAGGAATAGGCGGCTAACTTAAATAATCGCGCGACTGTATGGGTCTAGCCAGTATTACTATTATGCAATGAGATTATGCGATGTAGGTATATAATCACATCTATGAAGCATTTACCCGCGGCTTCTGATCCGAATCAAGACTTCCATGCTCTGTCTGGAGGGAACGCTAGGCCCAACAGGGTAAATGGAGCGGTCCCATCGCGTGAACGGACCCATTTAACCTGGGCGGGCGCGACGGAAGCAAAGAGATGCTGCAAGAACGCCTTGGAAAAAAAAAGTGCATCGGGCTATTTTTGCTGGTCAGCGGATCTGGCGAGGTCGTGAGCAAAAGCGGGGTCTGACGCGGGAGGCGAATTTTTCCAAGAGAAAAAAAGTGTGGTGACGTACACTGGTACGTAGACGCACGGATAACCGCGACGATTGCAGTTGCTGCAACTCGGCCGACTGCCATCGCACTTGAGCTTCCGACCTGACCGACGGATGAAGGACGATGATGAAACGAGGTCGTTGAGCCCGAGTCAAGGTCAGGGTCGGATGCAGGGCATACCTCGACAGAACTGACACGCCATCGGGGTCCTTCGGGGTACTCTCGGTGCATCTTCGGCTGCTGTCTGGAGGTTGTATTGGGGGTACATTGGCTAGAGGCAGCGTCATGAAAGGGTGGACATCCTCGGGGGAGAAAGGACGCACTGGAGACATCAAGAGTATAATAAGGAGACTGCGCTTGGCAAGGGTGGAACGGCAGCGCAGCGTCAGCCAGGTAGAATAGAGAGGGGTGGATGGGGCGTTGATGGATCATGCGGGCGGGCGCAATTTATGCTGAAGAGAGAGGGGTAGTCCATCGCTAGCGGACGAAACGTCGTAAAACCTGGCGAAATACGTATTTCCTGGGAAGTCTGTACAGCCTGACGAAACGCATCTTATAGACTACCTCGGCTGCGTTATTTTAGAAATGGACATAGAGAGTATTAACGAAAAGTCAAATGCTTGAAATAGGAAAGAGGAGCACACTAGTAAGATCTGGGGGCGCCGGTGCCGTATCGGTGATATTTTCGTTTGCGCGCGAGGGAGCGAAACCCATCTGGTTCCATCCAGAACGGCATGCTATCTGGCCTAGGTCCGAGTCAGCATCCGACGCACACATTGATGGGCCATTGAATCACGAGCATCACGGTGTCTGTAGTGACATTGGCATCATAAGGGGTAATCAAAGTTTGGACGCGATCCGATGGCATTATTACCGAGTCGCGATCTCTGCACGTCACTCGCGGGATAAACTCACTAGAATGTTATCATGATAGCCAAGACTGGATGCAGTCACGACGTGGAGTTTATTCCTGCCCTATGGTTTGAACCTAGGACTCGGTCAAGCATGGACGTACTGACAACCACTAAAACCTGGCATGTGACACTCAGGCTGCTGAGCCTCAATCGCCGCATTGCCGTCCAGTCAATTACCCAGGCGGCGGCGACTACGTAGACAAACCACTTACGACGGATGACTAGAGATTGTTTAGGACGACAAGACGAGTCGCGATGAACTTCGGGGAGTGACGGCATGTAAATTTCCTGTCTTCCTGTCTTCTCTGTCGCTCACACGCAAACACATTCCCTTTCATACACGTGCATATAACGCGCCATCCAGAACCCACAGAGTCAACTGTAACTTACTATCACGTCAATTATGTAGGAACTTGTGTCACTTCCCCGAGGTCTCCCGCCTTAAACACTTTCATTATTCATTCTCATGCGAATGCCTTTAGGACGCCTCGTAGATTCCCGGTCGATACGTTCACAAGACGGATGCCAAGGTGCGATTCGGATCTGGGGGGGCCAGTACGTTAAATTCCACCCAATTTCGCGCTCCGGGTCCTACACGGGAGATACGAAGAGCCCCGAGACGTCCGATGACTTGACTTCACGTCCGTGCTTTTGCCTTCCTCACCATATAAAGATAGATTGACGATAATCTAAGGCTCGTTCCGTGCTGCGGAGCGCACTCCACCCATGGCACAAGTCTTGCACCATCGCGTCATGCTGACTGCACAGTGGTGAGCTCATCTTGCATTTGCTCCTAAACGTACAACCACCCGAACAGTGGAGCGCGCACCTCGAGTTCCCCATGGACTGGCTGTAACCCCTTCTCCTGCTGCACGCTTCTCTCCGCCGAACACTTCAGATTTTCGATCTTCTTCCAGATCTACACAACATACCTCTCAAGTGCGTCGCGACACCACGTTCCATATGTTTTGATGGTCGAATTTACTCAAGTCTCGCGTTCATAGCGCCCACTGACTTTCCCACGTGGAACCAGGACTTGTAATCTGATATCGGTTCCATCAACTATTCCCTTCTCGGCCATTGTGCTCCAGAGCCAAGATAGCTCCTTTCCTTCCCTACACTCAGTCGACCTCCCAGTTCCACGTTTCGCGCGATGACACCGCCCCTAAAGCTACACAGGAAGTACTAAGCCGAGCTCACTCACCTGTGGATTTCTCATCATAGATTTCTTCGGAACATGCGTACCTGGATACGATACACCGCTCGAGTCGTCTCGAACGCGCACGGTCTACACCGACGTGTGTGGGGAATCTCACCTCTCCGGGTATCCCAGACTCAGATAGGGGGAAGCGCGCGATGTGACACCGCCCCAAAAGCCACACAAGTAAGCCAAGCCCACTCCCCCTGCGGATTTCTCATCATGGGGTTCCCCGGAACGTGCGTACCTGGATACCATACACCGCTCGAGTCATCCTTGAACGCGCGCAGTCCACACCGGCCTGTGTGGAGGTACCTCTCCAGGCCACCCAGACCCAGATGGGGGAACTGTTAGGCGTCTTCCGTGGTCGGGACTCGAACTCGGCTAATATGGTGATTGGGCTTCTCCCTAACCCAGGTGAGTCCGCCCATGTTTCAGTTACAACACGCGCGTCGTTCCGTCCGGCGATGTCGCGCGCGCGGTATGTCGCGAATTGACCGTGATGCGGCTTGCGTTCCACGGACCTGCACGCACACACCGCCGGCAACCCATAACTGGTCGGTTGGCGTTCATCACCTCCGATACGAGCATCACCTATTGTTCGTCGGCTACCCTTGAGCCAGCCACAATATTCGTATTCAGTATGATGAACGCCACGGAATGAACATGGTGGATGACGCTAGCTGCCCTCCATGTGCTGCCAGCGATACCGAGGCCATGACAAGATTGTAGCCTATGGACGTTGTTCGCCAAGTGGCTCTTCAAATTTCAAACACTGATTGGAATGGCGATGTTCTTTCGAGCCCACGTCGCATCTGCGCACTCATCTGCCACTTCGGCCTCAACACGTGTCTCCAAGGGGAATCGGCATACACAGGCCACGTAAACCATTGGATATAGTATGCTGCGATGACAGTATTGGTTGTGCTGATCTATTCATTTCGTCTCGATACATGCCGTTCGTAGATCCAAGCAAATTATCAGGCGTGTGGATACGAAAAAACAAAGATAGACGAAGGAAAAACATAAACGTGCATGGGTGGCGCGTGTATCAGCTACAAGTACAGATGAGTGAGTAATGCGAGTTAGTGCAGCTGTGATTCCGCAGGACAAGAAAGAAAACGTGCATAGGAAGTAACTGTGGAAGAATCGAAAGCGGGATATGGAGGGCCCTAATAAATAAACCGAACGGGGCAAACGAAACCTGCGCGAGAAAAATGTAATAACTTCACGAAAATGGATAAATCACATCGAAAGAGTTACCAGAGCGTGAAACCAATTGATGGAGTTAATCAGGATTTACACTTTTTCCGTTCTCTACCAACGCCGCCAAAGGCTTCCCGGACAACCAACCAGAGGGCGGTAGACGAGACGGTGTCCTTAATCTCCTCTGCGGTCAGCACGAACTCGCCCGTATTGGGCGCGGTCGTCTTGCTGATCCCTTGAGCGGTCACGAGACGACGTCGAACCACGAGGCGCTCGATTTCGATATCAGGTAGCGGGAAGGGCATCTTGAGCAAACCGACGACCTTTGGGTGATGTGGCGTAGGCGAGAGCGTGGCAACCTTGAGACGAATGACTTCTTGTATGCCGTTCTGGTGGTGTTGCAGTGAATGTCCGAGGCGCTGTGCGGTCACTGCACACGTCCAGGGTGTCTCCGAGTCTTCAGGATCACTTTCTACGCCAGAATCCTCGGCGTGTCGATGCGCACTGCTACCCAAACTAGTAGCTGTATCTGAACCAGAGCTATTGTGTGAAATGATGGAAATTCGGTGATCGCGTGCGTCTGGACTGAGAGCCTGAGGTGCAAGCCGAGGTACCGTGTTACGCAGTACCTGACGAGTAGGACTAGGACTCTCGCGAGCGTTCGAGCTCTTATTTGCACGGGATTTGCGACCACTCCCTTTCTTCTGCTCTCTGGACCACTCGAAACGAACCTCGATATGAGGGGTGTTGGGAACACTCGCATCGCGTACACCGACACTGAGTTTGCCCATCACGCCATTTAAAATGCTAGTATCACCGCCCTTGAGCCACTTTCGGACGACCCAAATGTATTTAGTGGGGCGGCCCCTGGGATTACTAACAGGTGGATAGAGTGTGGAGTGAACGCCGAGAACGGCTGTTTGAGACGTAGCGGAACTTATGAGGGACATGGATGGCCAGGCATCGTGGGTGTGAGGAGTATCGGGTTGTGAGGGAGGAGCTTCGTCGGAATTGCGAGCAGTACTGTGAAACGGAGAAGGCTGAGGGGAGACGACTTCATTGGGGAGAGGAGCTGCAATGGACAATGGTGAAGGTGTACTCTTCTTCTTGAACATCCTGGTGAACAGCTTTTTAGTCGATCGTTCAGGCTGCATGTCTGGTGGTGGAAGTGGCGGTGCGATGGTTAAATTGATGGTGGGTGTGTGGAATTGGGCGCCTGGGGTGTGACTGGTATTGGGGCGAATTGGGGAGACTGGACGATGAGAGGGTAATGTACCGGGAGTGGAGCCAAACTCGCGGAGCGAGTCGTCAAAGCTGGCACGAGCACTGATCGACGCAGCACGGGAGCCATTTGCGCGGGCCGAGGAACGGACCTCGATCGGCTCGAGAAAAGCGAGTCCGATCACTTCCAAACCGCGCTTTGCAAATTTGGCAACTTTGGCGTCTGTGCCTGCATCCAGGATGGTTGTTGGTATTACGGAATGAACGTTTAGATTATAGAGGGGAATGATCATGCGACGACCCGAACCGGAGGTGGAAGTGGATGCGAAAGAGGATACAGAGCCGGCGGAAGTATAGCCCGAGTATGCTGATGCCTCTGAACCGTTCGAGTGTGTGCGTCTGAGGTCGGTGTCGAGGACATCGGGGGAAGAGTCGAGCGCCTGTACGGGTCTATCATTACGGGACTGTGGGGGGACAAGCTGGACCTGGAGGCTGAGTGGTTGTGCAGACTTTGATGGGGGAGGGCGGACGATGATGAATGCCTGGCGGCAAGGTGAGGAGTGGAGATGGAGAGGAGGAGAGGACAAACTTCGTTTGCATGCTTCTCCTTCTTGTCCTTCTTCCGCGGTGGGTCGGCGACAGGCACAACGGAGGGCGGCGTCGGGGGCGGGGGGGAAGGTTCGGAGGGACGCGCGCCCTGCGAGGCCTGCTGGAGGACGGAGGGGAGGAATGCGGACAGCGACGCGAACATGAAAGACGGGGACGACCAACAGAGTACTTGGGCTTATGTACCATATCACGTCAAAATGAGGAAGGTGTTTACCACGCTCGCTGCTGTGACTGCGGCACCAGGGCTGATGTCATCGCTTGCTTGGCATCGGCGACAAATATACATTAGTCAGCGCCCGCCTGCTCATATCATACACCACGTTCCGGACAGCCTACATGTTCACAACGTGTCGTATCCGGTCTCACTACGAGTGCCACCGCCACTAGTTGCATTCTCTCCCTCGCTGTCAATGCGGGTTCTGACACGTAATTAGGTGATGATTGCCGAAATCACTGGTTTTAAAAGTCTTTCTTACGTGATCGTTTCTGGAGTTGTAACAGCCTTAGTCATCCCCCCAGACTGGTATCTACGAAAGTATGTACTCTCTGACCGATGGGCTGCCCGTTCGCATTCAGAGATAGTGCGACACATAGCGTAATCCCGACGTTCCTTGCCTGTCTGATTGTGTTGAAATTCTAAAACGCGTACGTCCTCTGCGGAGACGCACGTCAATCCTCGAAAAACGATATGAAAAGAAATATCGCCATACACGAAGGGCCCTGTGCCTGGGGTAGAGCTCGTGCCGTTGTTAAGTACCCGTGTGCGGGAAGGGTGTGATACTGGACAGTCCGACCGTATCTGGGAAGTTCTTCATCCATGTGATTCCAGCAACAGACGTATTGCTCGTATACGCCTAGATTTCGATCGAAATCACACCGTCACCTTCGACGAATCCTGTCAGACCGAGTCAATGCCAACGTGCGATGGATATAACACTCGGACCCACCTGTAAAGTTGCCCGCCGGGATGGTATGGTTTGCAATAGACGTGACGGGTATGTTGAGCATGGGTTGTACAGCGGACGCCGCAAGTACCGTTCCGGCGCCGACGGTAAAATGGGACCACTCTAGCCAGCTGATGTCCACACGTAAACTGCTGCGGTCCACCAGCGCCAATCTCGATGTACCGATTCTGGAACCATGATCTACTTAGGACAGCTGTGCTCTTGTGCACAGTCGTCCTGAGGCCTGCGCACAGGGGTCCTCTCCGCTCGCGGGATCATCGGCTCCCGCGAACGGTGACCTACCAGGCACCAAGGCTTTGCTCAGGGACGGTGCGCATCACACCAGTAAGATTTGCGCGTAGGTGATATATGCGGCATTTGCGGCCTGGTATCCGGGAGTTGTCATTAGACTTACGTGTCATTGGCTGGTAGTACATGATATGGGTCCGGTCCATCATGTTTTGCAAGATCGAGGGTCAGCGAATGCTCGTGCTACGTTATTATCACATACTGATTCCATTTTCCTGCAGGCGAGAGGCGCTTAGAGCGTTGGTAGATAGGCTATCGCATCACAGAGAGCGCTCACCGTCAAGAATAGTGTGGTACTCGAGCCCCAGATCATCTTCCTAGAACAACGCTACCGCCTTGCTCGCATAGTCGTTTGCACTTAACATCGCTTGCGACACGTGCAGATTTTTCCACAGAACGCGACGGATGAGTCACCCCTCAACGAACGCACGCGCTCGCATATCCACATCGTCGCGGCAGGATGTTGCACGAGCTCTACTCCGAGTTTCCCAGTCTCCGCAGGTACATCACCGTCGACGCGTTCGCTCAACACAGTGTCCCAATCCTGGAGCATGATCTCCGCCTCACGGTAGTTGAGCAGAATGAGCGCCTCGCGTTCAACATCTCCAACTTGCCTCGAGTCGTACTCGTTTGCGAGTCAGAATCGTCGATGGCAAATTCACGTTGGGCCCAGTGGTAGACAAAGGTGTTGAGGATGTCCGGGGTTCAGATGGAAGCGTGCCACAGGTGACGAGACTCAGTTTGCATCCGTAGTACGGCTTGAGATCGCCTACTTTGAATCCAAATACGGGCAGCGTTTCGGTCGACAGCAGGATATGTTTGATCATATGCTTTTTTCATCGTGTTCAGTTACACGGAAAGAGCCGGGTCACCTTGGCCATTTGAGTTGTCTGAAACGCATTCAGTTGAGAGGCAGGTGTCAGATGCATCATCACGGTTATCCACATGTACTAATCCCATGGGATCACTGACCTAAAACGAGTCAGGTCGCCGACAAGCGCGTAAACATACGACACCAACATAGTCACACTATCGGCGAATTCGGTCAGTGAGTACAGGGACGCATACCCCAGCGGACATACCGTTCTGTCACGTTTGCTGTGCATACTTGTCGTCCGTCCACAACAGTGCGATATCCCCTGTGACTTGGAGACCAGCTTCGTACTAATCAAGTACCTATTTGCCTATCAACAGAGAAACAAAGCGATGGCTGAGTATAACGGTCTCGCGTGAAAGACACGAGATGCGACCTTACCTGGCGTAAACAGCATGATAGGCTCCTCATGACTGTCGAACCTACACCATGTGGCTGGCACGCAAGACGGACTGAGTCCATCGGTCTCCAACCTCAGGCTGACATGCGCAGAAATGCTCACCGGGCCGCAAACAAATTCAAATTGCCTTGAATCTCAACATCAATTCGAACCTGCCGAAAAGGTCACTATGATCAGGTTCAATCACAAAGTAGGGGAATTTCCCCATGGCCCACTTCTGGAGTGCGGGCTGTTCATCGTTGAAGGAGATTCCCTGTACTTGACCGTCGGAGACCCATGCGCACATCCCAGATGCCGCCATATACAGCACAAAATGCTGCTACATGGATGGGTACGTCGGCCCACCCATACGAGCACGCAATTCAAATGAACAGAAACGGTTTAACGCTCAATGGCATACCAGTACCGTGGAGAAACGCCTTATCACTGAGTCCGAGGAATTCCATCAAAAGTCCTGGTCAGCGTGGGAGGTGGTGCCGAAAGGGAGCCAAAGTACTCACCAAATTGTTCAAAGTGATCGTGGAACGCGTAGAGGCCGGAGACCACTCATGAACGCTCCCTAATGCCCTTTTTTCGAGAGTACATCCAGGTTTGTCTGATTCACAGCAGCATCGATCAGAGGAGACAGCCCGAGTCGACAAGTCACGTATAGGATGTGTTCGATGGGATAGACATCGATGCATGAAGACGACGTCAGGTTGCTCAGCGTTAGTAAAACGCCGTGACCCTTTCGACGTCTGCCCCAAAGTCAAGCTAGACGCCACCCCAGTCCTCTGAGGAGTAGTAATTGGGTGCCGCCCGACCGTTTGAAACAATGGCAGAGTCGGATGTACTCGAGGTCGAATTGAAAGAGTCACATGTATATGCCCGATGGGATGGGCACCGCCCACTATGGGGGCGAGTCCAACGAAGGCCCCGCGGTCGAGCATAGCTGTCTGAATGAAGGGGAAAGTATACTCGTTGCTTGGTGAGACGTGCATCGATGCTTTATGTGGCAACAGAAGTGTTCCTTATGGTCCCATGACGTAGTCATGTACCCATGGATAAACCTTGGCACCACATAATGAGATTAACATCTGGCGCTACGTTGCAAAACACTTCGAGAGCCTGCGAGTTCAAACGACTTACGGTCCCAAATAGGTGGGACGCACCGGACCCTGGTTCCATTTTAAAAATGTTCTCCACCCCCAACAGTCAGAGTCTCCGCTTTGAACAGATTTCAAACGACGGTAAAAACTCTTGAACCAGAGCCCCGACGAAAATCCTTAGGCAGACATGGCTCAACTTTACCTGGTGGTGTCTCGTGCTCGGAAGTACGAAAAGGGGGAATGTATGGTGGGGACTAATTGTGGCGTCAGCAACTTATTGCACTTCAATACAAGACGTAGGAAACCCCGTACGTCGAATGTAGCAGATACAGTCGGGAAAGGATTAGCACGAGCCTACAGAAAGACGATATAAAAGAGAGATGTACGACATGAGTGGTGTACATACGTTACTGTGCGGTGTGACTACTTTCCAAAGCGCCCGTGGGTCGAGGAGAAGAGCCACTGTGATCTGTCGTTCCAGGGACCTCTTCATCAGTCAAGAATTCGGTTGCCGCTGGACCGTCGTCTTCGGAAAGGCGAATCTGTCCCTCTTGCGTGGTCCATGTCTTCAGTCTGAAGAAATGTCAGGGCCACGTCACATCACAAGCCCGAAATACTCGCTGATGCGAGACGACAGCACGCAAACTGCTTGCACGGCGCCACAAGAGATACAATAAGCCAAGTGTGCAAGTCGTTGCAAGGATGAGCAAGCTGACAGTTGCCGATTGGCTCTGGCTTATTGCCTTCTCGAGGTTCTGTGAGCCGACGTCGAGGTGAGTAAAGCTTGTAGATAGCAGCGATAGACGTAGATATCCTGACCTCCAGGTGTCCATCAAGCTTTGAGCCTTGCCGACGTCAAATATCGTTACAATGGATGATGGTGCTGCGAAGCTGTGGTACAGAGTCGGGGTTCCGACTTGTCGGACATCCATGCAATTGTGGCGTTTCACATGACACATGTAGTATGCACTCCACTCCTTGCATTGAGCAATTGGGCTTGCCAGTGTACTTTATCCCCAAATATCCTATGCATACAATACAGCAATGGGTCTCCGCGATTACAACCGGAAGGTAGAGATAACATAAGACTACAGGGTACTCGTAATCACAAGATACAATAACAGCAGTGCAAACAAAAGTATGTCAGTATAGGTGCAGATGCACGTGCAGTTACAGTATGCGTGCGTCTAGCGAATGGCATTCTTACGACCAACTCCTTGTTCGTCATCCTTTGTCTGGCTTTCGGGTGTAGCCCAAACCTTGAACATCTTGATAGTCTCTTCGGCAGGACTAACAGTAAAGATGGAGCATCCATCTGGTCCGATGCATGAGTGTGCGATGGCAGCACTATGACCGACGACTGAGACAATCCTTTCGCAAGAAGGATATGAATGAACTGTCATGGAGTTTGTGAAGGGAGTGACTGGTGCTTCCTTCGCTGAAGGAGGATAGTCATCGAAAGTTTGAGACCTCGTCCAGGACGGGCCGTGTGTGCTCAGTAGCTCTTTGCAGTGCGGCGACCAATGAAGCGAAGTAACGTTCGTGCACGTATTAATGACCAGCGGGGAGGAGACGGCCGAGAATTTATTGACGTCGAAGATTTGTATCGTACCAGCCGGGAATGTCCCACCGGTTGCTACAAGACCGCTCTGCCACGGGCTCCACGATATGGCCTACCAACATCAGTTCAACGAGGGCACAAGACCAATGCGTTGAACTTTACCTTCACCGGTCCATCATGCTTTGCAAGAAGTTTCTTGTCACCAGATGTGAGGTAGTTGGTCGCCCGTTGATCCCAAATGTGAACAGTTCCCGAGTGATCCCCGGTTGCCAGATACTTGCCATCCGGCGACCACTTGACACCATGAACATGTCGTTTGTGGCCCCTCGTTTGTCGAATTTCCTTCGGAGTTCGCAGGTCAAAGAGTGACACCCGCCCGTCTTTTCTTCCGACAGCCAATACACTCTCGTTCCAGTGCATACCTCCTACAGGGGATTTATCGTCCGACCAATCGGCAATTTGCGTCGGCGACAACGCATCCCAAACCCGAACGTTACCATCCGTTGTACCGAGACCCAAGATGTGGGATTGTGGTTCGTCGCGCCAATCGATGCTATGAACTGGGCCATCATCCACCGAAACGCGACATAAGTGTACGATAGTACGGGTTTCGAGGTTTTGGAAGTACACATCAGACTTGAATGCCACTCCGATATAATTCGCTCGAGACCACGTCATGCAGAACGCGAACGGGTCCCGTGAGATACCGGGCCCGTCCAAAGCCATCACGAATTGCCTGCGAGCAGCAAGATTTGCTCTTGCTGAAACACAAGAAGTTGACCGAGGGACGTTAAAGAGCTCGGAAACGCTCCGGCGTAACATGGACCGAAGTTTTGTTTCGGATGGTGAAGCAGATCCCTCGGTGTAGGCCAAAATACGGTCATCTAGAAGGCCGAAGGACTTGGCAATGCGATTCGTGCGGGGGGTGGTGTGAAGGGGTATGGAGGAGGGAGACCGGACGGCTACGAATCGATCTGCCTGGAAACAAGTATTGTGACGAACGTCCAAAAGAAGTGCAAGGGACAAGATATCACTTACGGCAGTCTCTTCCACGGCAGGCTCTGGTGTAGTGGAGGCTCCAAGTTCGGCCTCGAAATCGAAGGAAGGGATAGAAACCCGTCTCCGTTTTCGGGTAGAGAAGGTATTCGAAAGCGTTGTTCTTGAGGGTGTGCGTTTCATGAACGGCACCGCACATGCCTGACGAGGGGTGCTGGGAGAGGCTTGATCACTGCAACTGGGTCAACTCGACAACGCGGGAAAGTTGTCTAACACTCAACGATGACATGATAGATCGGAAATTCAAGCCACCGTAACAGCTGTGGGGCTGAGGTATTAGTGGTATATGTCAGTGGCTTTGGGTTGTCGGGCGTATCTGCTGTGTTCCCCACGGTCTTTGTTTGATTCAAAGGTCGCTGCCAAACAACTCTGCACTAATCTGGAAACATTGAACTTGCGTACGACTACACTTAAGCTTCATCCCCCACACTGTGGCGAGCAAAGCAATCATGCAGTTTCTACAGGGAGGTCTGTTAGAAGTTGGCGATGCCTTGATTCCATCACGCCACCGGCTCTCGTCACTGCTGACGTCCACAGAGTAATGACCGAAACTTTAACGGGATCTAGCCACTCTCATGTCCACCCCACAGGCCGGCTAGCACGCAAGTCACCGAACTGCGCCCCCATTCTCACATACTTGTTGACGTCCACCACATTCCGCACAAAACCAGTATGTGACAGAAACCCCCACTACAGATCATAGCCCGACGCCACAATGGAGATATTCGCCTCGCGCGTTCCTGTGCACCCTCCATTTAATCATGGTCCAACCATCTATCCCCGTAACTTGACAGCGTTTATCCCGATTGAATGTTTAACATTCACACCTGTCCCTTGGTCGAGAGGTATTTTGTCTTGTGGGCGTGTTACCCATTGGAACATGGATCGGCCGGGTTGATGCCCTGCGCAAATTACAACGCTTAGGAACCACCGTGAGTTGATCTGACCCATGTAGTTACGGTGGTTCAACCAGCTAAGATGATTCATTAGCTTTTCCTCCCGAAGTTTGCACGCAGCGAGCAATTTGTGTACGGAAAAACGAGTCAGATGATCGTTACAACTAAATAGGTAAATCGGTCTCGGTTATAGTAGATGCTATCTGTAGACTAGATCCACCAGGGGACGCTGTCTTGTAACCCAGGGAAGATGTGCAATGTGTACAGTATATGACGTGAACAACAAGTACGTAGAGGCTACATGAACCAAACAAAAAGACGAAAATGTATTACCAAAAGGGAAATTATGACATATGGGGGACTGGGTAATTTATCGTACCTAAGTTGTCAGCGCTGTTTGATCAGATTCTTCATTCATGAGGTAGTAGCAGCCGCTTCGACGTTGGACGCGCATACGGATGGTACCGTGTGACTACGATGTGGCTAACAACTAGAGGTTCATCCTCAGATTCAACTCTTGGGATAGAGGCTTCAGGTTCGCCAGAGACATCGTCGGGTGGAAGAAGAGCTCTATTGTCACCTTTGGTCCCCTTGTCACGACGAGTTGCCGGGTGCTCGGACGAACGATACCGAACTCGTAATTTCAAGAACGTGCAAGCTTGAAAACGGCAGAATCCGCTGGATATGGTCATTGTCCAGAACAAGCGAAGGTTGGACTCTTCGGGCGTAGGGGTTATCGGGCGACCTGGGTAAGGCAGGCGAGGGATGATAATGGCGGTTGACCCCATCGAGCGAGAACCAATGAGCCGACCTCTCAAGGGATTATCGTCCATATGGTCGAAGATGTCTGTCAATGACTTCCATGTGGATTTTGCTTCTTCGGCAAGTGCATCGCGGTCTCGGTAATAACTTGCATTGCATGCGTTCGCGAAACGCACACCTTGCCTCGTGATATAAATGTCACTGATCTCGAATGAGAAGAGGACACCATGTCGCAGGATGTCAGCAACCGCTTCGAAAACAGCAGGACGATCAGCGGGTGTGACGCATTCTGTTTTGAGTGAGCCCTTGATAATCCATGGCAGAAAGATACATACGTCCGATTAGGGCCTCCCTCATGATCCCAACAATGACTCCATTCTTGGAAACGTGAGCCTCGAGATCAAAGAAGCAATGTCCTACGCCCATAGATTGTACGAGCTTCTGTCCACGACTTTCGGCGGATATATATTCTCCCCATTCATCTTGCCAAGCAATAAACACATCGACGTCCTTCCCTGTTCTCCATGGTTAGGAGTCACCCTGGAAACCTAGATGATCAATTACCGTCGTAGATCCCTTCCCAGCAGAGACCAGACGCGAATCGCGTCAACTGTGTCAGAAAACGCAGTCTATAATTTTGACGATATCTCTGGTGTAATACGCATACCTCGATGTCATCTAGCTCCACTACCTGCGGCACATCATTTTATGAGCAGGGGTTATAATTAAGGCGAGGGCATTAATACCTACCTTGGTCCATATTGGGCAGTTGTGGATCAAGCGCCTCTTCCTGTAGACCAGGCGATAGCTACCATCCTTCAGGCGAACCAGATATGCCCAGTTGTTCTCGCCGTCCAACACGATCGTGTCAAGCATGGTCTGTATAACCTCTTGAAGGTGCCAAAGGGCTCGGTGTTCCTCTGGGAAGTAGCTCATGGGCAACGGGGTATCACCCGGAATAAAGCCAGGCCGCCACCATGGCTCGGCTTGAATGACGATGAAGTTACCGTCCTAGCAACGATGGTCTCAGGAACGTTATAAGCACGATGGGAGAACACAATAACAACCCTCCACAACATGTAAAATCTCCCCTTTTTGTGAAAATTCTCTCCAGCGATGTGCACAGTCAGATCGCTGATGTCCATTTTGCGTTTCAACTTGGCAATGTTCAGGGTTGGCTGGACAAAGGCTTGTCAGAGAAGTGGCGCGTAAAATGACAAGGACCCACAGGCACAGATTCCATCCTTGGGAGGGGCAATATGGTGACCACTAACCAACGTGTTTTTGTGTGCTAAGCTGTGCAAGTCGAGCCGAATACTTCACTTTCCGCAATTGGTATACGGTGACCTGGGGCATTCCAACCAACCTTCTTCCGACTAGACTCGTGACTAGACTCGTGACCAGAGCCACGGTTGTGATGGGGTCGATACCTGCCTGCCTCAGGCTGCAGCCGCGTCCTAAAACAGATTTCGACGCCGTCAGTGGCGCAGACCAAAACGTCTGGTACCGAGACAAAAGAGGCAAGAGGCAAAGCGTCGGCTTTGCCTCTTGCCTCTTTTTAGACGGGCTGGTCACACCTGTGAGCTTTGTCCCTCTGTACTATTCCTTTGAAGCACAAGGAACTAACCTAGTGTTGATGCTCTCTGCATTTTATTTCGTGGGTCCCCACAGCGCTCTTTATACACGAGCGCCATTCCAGTGTCAGTACACTCTCGCTCATCGTTTGTCTGACCGGCCTCGCATGCAAGTCGCGTCATGAGCACACACTATGAACTCTGCTTACCCAGGAGTGACAGCAGTTAACTCAGAATTCGAGAGCGCGGTGATGTTCTCTTAAATAGCGGAGGTATGTGCTGGTGGACTCCAACAAAAAATCGAGGACATGTGCACTCAATATGCTGCCTATTGCAATACGCACCAGACACGGTTCTCTCAATTCGTTCCCTGTGAAAGAGGTAGGTGTGGACGTCCATGCCCTGTACCACACACCCCTCCGCAGGTCCGATATGATCTACCCTGCAGCCGATGTCCTCGAAGGCAGGTAAGTCAGTCTAGCCGTGCGCATTGTATTGTGTTCAAGTTACCCCTTTAATAAATTACAGGGAGCAAGGTAAGAGCCGACGTACTTGCGGCATGCTCTTCGGGGCTCGAACATTGAATGTCGCGCTTGATTCTCCTTTTAGACTTATCCCCAGTACACACCATACGATTTATCGTGAGTTATATTTCTAGTCGTCAAATCTCCTGCTAACACGCTGCCATTAGATCTCATAATACTCATCATCTATACCGGCACTAGACTATTAGACTCACACGCACAGAATTTTATGACCAACTTGCCTGCTGATACCCACAACGACCATATTATACCCTTTTTCTGATCTTGGACCTTCATCTTCTTCACGGACCTCTCGACAACCATACGGACTTTATCTTATCTTAAGTTTACTCTGCCGACTGTAGCGATAGCTCATTGATCACGTTTATCCATCCCAGGAATAGATTTCATAGATTTACCCGTCCCTATGTCTCGGTGCAACGGCTGGTCTCGGTAGACCGCGATCAGTTGACGGCATAAAGTCCACAGACCGATCAGATCCAATACTTCATGTGGGCCGGGTCGACGTCCCAAGCGATAGGAACTCGGATCCAAAAATCGCCAAGCCCACCATCTTTCTGTCGGTACGGTTATTTGACAACTGGGTTTCAGGGTCCTAAGCTAGGGGCACATCATCCCATCATCTCCTCCTGCTCATCACGAAGCATCCTTCATAACCCGGAATGTCACTTGGGCTCAGCGTGTCTCGCCATCGACCCGAAATATGACCATCAACGTCGCCGACCAGGTATCCTCGATACAGCCACCTCCCCCTGCCGCCTTCGACCTATGACAAGAGGGTGATCAACGACGAAATTGATCCGAGCAAAAAACAATCATCCGTACGTATTCTTTGGAAAAACTGACAAAGCCATCCAGCGGACGCACACGACCGTACAGATTGAACTGACCCCAAGCGGAGTGACCCTTGCCCAAAGTCAGTAGGCTCGCATCCATGAAAAGGAGCACGATACCTCTCCCAAGATGATGATATCCATCACTTTGTGGCCATCAGGCATGGTAGGGGGTGCCCGCCAATAATGAACTGCATCTCTCCCGGGCTCGTGAATTTCGATAGAATCTGAGAGCTCCTGCAATCGAGTTCCTACAGGAAAGTACGCCCTCAAGGGATCACCGGATCCAACAGGCTGAGACTTCCGGGTGAGTCTTTGGTGTTCGGAAAGATAGTATTCACGCAGTTTCCAAGTTTGCCGATGGTGGGCCACTAAACAGTTGGTAAGCACGGACGGTGCTCCCCCAGAGAGCAACTTTGAATATGCGCTGAATTCCGTATACTGAAAGGAAAAAATGAGACTGATTTATCAAGCAAAGCGGTATGCGTATACTAACGGTGAAGACACCCTCCCAAACGCCGTCCATGGAACCCGGGATGTATGCTTTCGAGAATGCTCTACAACGATCGGACTGGCCCAAATTGATGCACCGATACCACTCCGTGTCCCAGTCCTCACTTCTTCTCGTGGTTGACGAGATGCTCGCGGGGAATTGGAGTGAGTGGCCCCTCGCGTGATCTGCCCGCGGGGACACCAATACTCGCAATGCTAGGGTGAGAAAAATAAGAATTGCCGCAGGCGAAAGGGTCGGCGGACTCAATCGATACGTCTCGGAAAAATGGGTAATAACACTGGGTGGCAATATCGCTTCTGATCGAGGCAGAAATTCGGTCCAGGATGGGTGGGATATTGAATACTTGGAAAGCGATTGGATCAGCAGACAAGAAAACAACAACAACGAGGACACAGACATGGTTAGCTGCCAATGCGGTCAATTTCATGAGGGTCGTCAAATGGGGGAATCTAGGGATATTCCGTATGATGATACCTGCGAAAACTCAGCGTCCGGATTTCGCGACCGACGCAAGTATGACGTACCAGGCCGGAGAAGGAGCCAAAACAACCACATTGCAATAGAGTTCTTCTCGTCTTCGATGGGCCAAGCTTGTTGAATAACCATGTGCGCTGCCGAGGAAGCGCCTTCGTCGTCGAACAAGTACTCCAACAGCCAAGCGTCCATCTCAGCGTAGTCCAGCAGTTGCCGCTCATTCTTTCCATCGTTCTCAAGCATCATAAGGTAAGCTAACCAAAGTAAGTCGATCAGCGTTTGAGGTGGTGGACATGATCCTGGATGTCGTATCCGAGAATGCGTGCGTGCCCTAATCTGCTTCAAAAATATCCACCTCTTCTTCAGCTCATTGGCGAGGACCCGAGGTGCATTGACGTGCGAGCCAAGTCGACGGAAGACAGATCTCGTGTCAAATGTGTAGCTAAATATACGAGCGTAGAGGTAGGGGTTAGCTTCAAAAGACAGCGCTTGACAAATAGTGCGGCATGTCAGGAGTAACGGAGGCAAGCTCGATGGGGGTCCGACGAGATTCTGCGTCGCTGCACAGAAAGCTATGTGTTCAAGGACTTCTTGAGGAGCAGATCCCAGTAGGGTGGTCATTCCAACAAAGGACGATTCGTACGACGTGCAAGCAGTGCCCTCGTTGGTGCGCTATAAGGTGCGCTTGCCGAATTTAGAAGGCTTCAATGCATCTATGATACTACTCCGGGGCCCTTGTATATACACGCGACTTCGCATTAGGGTACTGCATGTCATTTAGGTAGGTCTACAGTCATTTTATCTCTTTGCACAGGCTGAAAATAGATTCCCATTCTGCTGGCTGCTCCGCAGTTGAGATATGTCTCCATCTCCCCACAAAGTTGCGCAAAGAAATAACTGGTCAAGATCGTGAGCTACACCCACCCAAATTTACACAAAAGACCTACCATAACCTCGAAACAATGCACGTCCGAGGTCAACTCTCTGCGCATCCAACTGTAGAACCCGGTGAGACAATGGTATGGCATGGTATCAGAACAAGGCGCATACCGGCTCACGCAAGAGCACAACGAGCCCATCCGATGGTCGAATCCTTCCTATATACTTGTATCCGTTCCACGCTGTAGCGTACGGTGCCTCCGTCTGACGGAAACGGTGACTCGATGAACGAGACCAAATGCATGTTTACATACTATTCCAGTGATGATGACATCCAGCGCTGCCGTGCTCGATGCATCACTTGCGTCTCCGGACTGCCGGAGTGGTGTATAATGCGTTCTAAAAGAGTTGTTCGGACCGACAAATTCGATTCCTGACTGTTATGTCCACATCGTCAGCATAAGTATTGAACAAAGCAAAGTGTCGGCAGCCTACCTCATCTTCGTGCCACTGACACCCTAGAGGCAAAAAGGCATTAAAGAATGAAATCTCATCCTCTGCAACTGGCAGAGGCGTCGAGGGGGGATAGCAATATAACTCGCGGAATTGGACATAAAGAGGGAACCGACCAAAGGTCGGGAAAGGAGATGGTGCTTCAGCAGAGCAAAACATTGATCGGTAATCCTCCTGGTAGGGTGCCTGGAAGACTGAGTGTGAGAGCAAACAATCGAAATGGCCAACTTACTAGGAAAGATCCCTGCCAGCGTCCTGAAAAAGTGTCCGGGGTATAATACACCAAAGGGGAACATGGCGATGCTGAATCGGAGCTAGGAAATGAACGACGCCAATCGGGATCGTGTCTGCGACTTTTAAGAAGTGTATCAAATGAGTCATTGTAGCTCCCACCAGCCACCCGTGTCGCACATCGGGCGTTAAACTCATCAACATCGTCCCGCGTGGGTCCGCAAAGGATACCTTTGGCGATAGCATCCTGACGGTTTAATGGGAGTTCGGGTGGAACTTTGAGATGGAAATATTCTATCCGCGCGAAATAGCTCAATATCGCGAACGGAGCAATCGGGGGTAAACACAAGATAGTGGGTTGGCCAAAATAATCCAGCGTAATTTTGGTCGGCCGATAGGTTGGATAACTTGTGAAATTTGAAACGCAAACCTTCGATGCGCTTTCGGATGCTAGGAACAGATCCTCGGGGGAAGTAAAACACGGATACTTGGTTTGCTATTTCAGATCCTGAATAGGCAAGTGGGGAATGCACATACCCGAAAGCCCGCAAAGGCGAATGGAGCGAGCCATGTCATGACCTCCCTTTTAAATTCGTCCGTTTCTTGATCAAGACGATCTGTATGTGACATAATGTGGGTGACGCCAGTTCGTGCAGCACTACATCACACCTACCTCGAGAGCTAATCAACCAAAACAAGGCAATAGCCAAAGTATTGAGCTCGCTTTCGAGAGGCCACCCATGATTATCGGATGCACCCTCGAGCAAACGCTCGCGCATGTAAATGGGTATAAATGCGGGCAAGCCTGCCCAAAGAACTTGCTCCCAGTTGTGCCCATCGTCCTCGAGAAGCATTATGTAAATTGTCGCGAACGCCTCTGCCAGGTTAGGATTCCATATGTCTCTCCTCCGTATAATCTGCAGAGCGACGTATCGCTGTTTGACCTCTTCCTCCATGCCCTGATCCCCCAGCCTGTCTTGCAGGAGACGGCGGCGAGGCGAGGATACATCGAATCTATCCGAGAACGGGATAGAATAGAAAGGAGCACCGGCGTCTGATGACAATGTTGCATGTGACATCCGGGAGGTGGGGTGAAGAGGGTGGAAAGTGATCGGCGTGATGCAAGGAGTATCTTGGATAGCGAGTGGAGCAATCTCATCTATCACTTCAGGTGGTATGGTGAAGAAGGTCCCGGGCATGCTCATGTGCGGGCGGAGGTGGAGGGACAGCCATAAGTAATATGTACGGATTCATGAGGAGACGGTGTCTTGGAATCTTCCCCGAAGGGTTAGACCGTCATCACGGCATACCGGGACCTCCCACGGGTATAAGCGCATCATCGTGAACTCCGGCTGAGAGACGCCGTCAGGCAAGGCGCACTTTGGACTGTCCCGGTGCACCCGATATTAGTTTCTGAGCTGCAAACCTACCGGCTAAATCCGATTGATGAAGAGAAACATATACTAGGCGATCGCAGCATACTTATTCGGAACCTTCTTCGGAGGATCCCGACGAGGTGGACACGAGGGATTTGTCAATCAAATGAGCCCATAAATCTCAGATGGGCCTGAACCAAATTCATGGTTTGCCCGAGCATATGTGACCCCTGAGCCTGTAAGCGATTCCGCTGCGACCGCTCCGCCAATCATCGTGAAGGCGATACCATAGTATTGGTGCCTGCAAACTCCGGCATGCGCAAGGACTCACCTGATCCCTCCGTTCGCATATTCATCCCTGAAAGTTTATCTGAAGTGCGGCTACCATGGTCCTGGGTGGCCGCCGGGGGACCGGTCATAACTGGTATGACTTCCCTGCGGCTAATCCACTCGCTGAAAGCAAAACTTAGCCGCTCAAAGTTTCGATGAGAACAATCCGAATATTTGAAATCAGAACTGAGCTGGAATCCATGAAGAGCGTGCATACCCGACTCATTTGCTGAGTTTTTTATTCTGATATGGCCGAGACATATGGGCGGTCGACGGCGTCAACCAGGGTGCAAGTACAAGGACTAATGCGGCCAGAGTTGAATTGAAAACTGGCGGTTGGCACCCCACATGGCAATACCAGCCTTCCTAGAACCCGGAGAGTTAGGACCAACCACAAAGAAGGCGGCGGAAGAGCGAGAAAGAACTTTTGGGTGATGAACCGATATTGAGGCCGGCGACCTGTCAGTGTTTTATTTTTGGTTACGCTAGCCGCTACGTACTATGCCACTGGCAAATGCTCCGAACCGGAAAAAAAGTCGTCACCGACGGGGCAATGCTGTCCGTTTCATTGGAGTTTGGAGTCAGAGCTTGCAGCGGTGGTGTGATCCCCGAGCGAGCAATACGTCGAAGAACAGAAGAAGCTCAGAGAGCCGATTACATGTTTGCTCAAGAGCCACGTAAATCGGAGTGCAGGCATTTCATCATTGGGGATGGTACATAGTAAGAATCCTCTCGCCAGTGACAACTTTTTCAAGTCAGAGTTTAACGCCGACTCGGAGGAGTTAAGCTAGTCAAATCTCCGGAGTCAAGTCAGATAAACTTGAAGAAGCTCGTGTTTCAGCGAGATTCTTGATTCACGTTGATCAGATTGGTATACCACTACTTCTGTTGCACGTCGATCGGCGAGTCTAGACCGGGCTCGCCGTATCAGCGCACCTATTTCGATGGGCTTGCAAATACTGAGTCCTAAGTTGGATACCTTGGGATGAATAGAAGTTCCACTAGTACTGTTCGTGGATTCTTGGACCAAAATCTCGTGATAGGAAGTAGCTTCGAGCATCACTTAAACAACTGAACCACGATAGTGACATATAATCCATTTTGCCTCATTGGGAGGTGATTATATAGGATTATCGAGTGTGAAAAATAAGTCAAATGGATTATATTGCATTATCCTGATTCTGTTGTTTCAGTGATGGAGCCATATCGCCACATAGAGATTCAAATGCAAGCTCTGCTGGGAGTTTGTTGGGCAGCCTAGGGCGGAGTGGAAGTAGGGCAGCTTTTCCACATCACCATATTATTACTGCCTGTCCGCCAGCAAGCTGTATGAAACTATACCCTCGAACCCAGCCAATCAACGACGAGCGGTGAGAAACCGCACTGGGCCTACCCTAAACAGACATATCCAAATCAACAAAATGCGGATCGATCTCTCTTCATCCTCACTGCAATCCTCGTCTTATACGTCAATATGTCTGCCGACCTCAGCGCCCTCGAGCAGCACCTTACCACAAGGTCTTACGTCGAAGGGTGAGTCAAAGTTCTTCCAGTAATTCGGTTCTATCTTCCGATCACACCTGATGAACGTGACGCTATGGTCCGTGTTTCCAAGAAGCGATTAGACACCGCTGTACCAGCATGCAGACAATTTTTTCCTTAGCTATCTGACCTCATCATAAAAAAAAAAAAAAAATGAACTGCATGTTGACTACAATGGTATTTTTAGATACACGCCTTCTCAAGCTGATGTGCACGTTTACAAAGCGGTCACTGCGCCAGTTCCTTCCACCTGCCCACATGTAGCCAGGTGGTACTCTCACATCACATCATACAGCTCGGAATTCGACACGCTGCCTGGCAGCAGCACCGCAGGGCAGTCATTTACTCGAACTGCCTCCGCAGGGAGCTCTGCACCTCCAGCTGCCGCCGAAGAGGATGAGGAGATCGACCTCTTTGGCGAAGACGAGGAAGAGGATGAGGAAGCCGAAAAAATCAAGGCCGAACGCGTTGCTGCATACAACGTCAAGAAAGCCGCCAAGCCGAAGACGATCGCCAAGGTTCATACCACGTTGATGAGTGCTATATAATTGTTGACGTCAATTGCAACAGTCCGTTGTCACCTTGGAAGTCAAGCCTTGGGATGATGAGACTGACATGCAGGCTTTGGAGGATGCTGTCCGATCAATTGAACAGGAGGGCCTCGTGTGGGGTGCGAGCAAGCTGGTTGCTATCGGATATGGCATCAAGAAGTTACAAATCACCCTCGTTGTCGGTTCGTATAGGTTCTGTTTCATCCGCGAGACTCGTTCGGTTTATCGTGTCACATCAGTGGATGAGCTCGTATCTCTGGATGAATTGCAAGAGAAGATCGCGGAGTTTGAGGATTATGTCCAGAGCTCGGACGTCGCAGCTATGCAGAGTACGCGAGACGTGTATTCTATCGTTCTCTGACTAACGGATGCTTTCTAGAACTTTAGATTGGACATGCCCTGGTGGTATAGAAGTTGTTGTATGCCTACTAGGAAAGGAAATGGAACATGTGATCACTGTAATTGTGGGGCAAAAATGTGATGTGGATGATATGACCTCGAGTTGTTTACGATGACCGAGTGAAATGGGAATTATTTTCGGCAGGTCGCAGAGGCGGTACATATCAAAATCAAACACCTGCGTGTCGCAAGCTGTGTACGGTGAGCTGAACAGATACCGACCAAGGCAACATTGCCCGCGAATCGCTGGTGGTGGCGCGTGGGCTTGGTGATGGTCACGTCAACCCCGATCAGTGGGACAAGGTTAGCTTCACGGTTGAATATTGAATGGGGAATCCAGTGCGGTGTTCTGAGAGGGGCTCTAATGTTGGCAGAGGTAGCGCTTCCGATAGGTACGGTTTCCACGCTACTCCGACACGCGACTGGATTAGGACGGCGTAGGGCAACCACAATAATATTACCAGTCCGTTCACGCAAAACCGCGTTCATTTCCGCCTCGTAACGGGAGCCGCTGACAGCCGTGTCTGTTTATGTGCGTGTCCCAGTCAAATGCCATAGGTTGCTTGTTTAACATTGGAAATTGTGGTCCAGCTGTTACACGAAAGAGGCTACATCACGTTGCTTATGACGCTTGGAGCTCGGCGCGGATCGAAATTGCTGCCGCACTGGTACGCCCCCATCGGACGTGCTTGGTGGCGTTGTGGCGGGTATGTTGCCATTGGGCATGGGGTGGCGAGGAGTGAGCCCTAGATGAGTTTCGTCGATCACCTCACCGTTTTTTCTCACACTCCCGTGGCTTGGGAGAAGGTCCTAGACGCGCGAGGGTCCAATCTGTCTCGATCACTGCTCCTCGAATAGCTGTGTCGCTTCTGCTGAGCTAGCAGCGGGTCTTGCCACCATCCGAGCCCGCAGGAGAGCCAAGGTGGCTAAATGAAATCACGACCAGGCACGCAGGTGAACGAAACCATGCGTCAGAATACGAGATCTGATCTAGGAGAGTGTGTAAGTGCCATCTGCTAGTGCACGCTGCGGTGCGACCATTGAACATGATTTTCCCAACAGGAAAGGCCAAGTTCCCCATCCAACGGTGCGGCGATCTGGTTACGCTATCATGAACGGCATTCCGCCGCACAGTCATGGCTCAGAAGTATTTAAGGCTGTTCGTCCAGGCCGTCCTTCGTCATACCATGCCTTCGCATTTGGAACGAATTCCCCTCGACGTGCTGACGCACATAGCGCTCTTCACCATAGACCCCTCGCCCACTTCAGCCCTCGATGCGCTCCTTCAGCTCTTGCTCTCCTGTCGGCACGTCTACCGTCTTCTCTCCCTCGAGTCCTGCCCGCAACTCTACGGACGCATTTTTCGCGAAAAGTTTGACATGGATGGTGACGCTCGCCGCGAAAGACATTGCACGAGGACGACGTCATGCTTGGCTTCAGAACTTCGAGTGCGCCGACGCGTGCTACGCCGGATACGTCTCTCTCAAGTCTGTGGGCAGGACATCCTGGGAGATCTGTGGACGACATACCTAATGCTCCTGGAAAGCGATGCGCTCAACGAACTCCAGCTTCAGACCGCGGGCGTCGGCGATTGGGTGCTGCGCGTGCTCGGCGAATGCCATGCGAATAGCGATGAGCGTGTCTTAACCTTGGCCGTCTCAGTGGCGTGCTTGGTACTGCCCCACAGTAATCCACATTCAGATTCTATATCGTGAACTCTACTTCTAAACGACCCTGATCAGGCCAGACATCCTCTTTGCCAGTGGGGGATCGTAATCGACTTCTAAATTTACTGCGCCCTTACACGATATCTGCTCCAAAGGTGTGCACATGACTACGTGACATACACGCACGCTGACCGCATCGCAGTACCTCTCGACAAACGTAAGTGGCGCAGCAGCGCGGCGAATCTCAGTATCGACCAGCAGATCGCAGGACCGAGGAGCCGACAAGTCTACCGTCACTCGCGAAATTAGCGATGAATTCGACGCCCATTTGTCACATACGAGCTACTATAGCCGCTTCGCCATATCTACACCTAATCTCCTAACTGCCTCGGTTTTCCTGACCTTTGCACTCTTAGATGCAACACCTCTGCAGATTCCTCCTCACCTCCCACCCACGCGAGCAATCGCAATCACGACGGAGCGGAACGGGCCAACTATAGCCGACTTCGCTGCGGTCACCTCGAGAAGGACGCCGCTTGTGGCAGATTCCTTCCTTCAGTCCCAGTGTCGTGAATCAAACACGGATCTCGCGAGAGAACGGCAACGGCCATCAAGAAGTGGCATCCATGACGAAGACTTCTATCGCATAGCCCGTCACTTGTATGCGCCCGCAGGAGCTTGGGAACCCCTAGCGTATATCCCCGGGCTGTCGACTGGTGTTTGGGAAGGTTATTATATGGTCCGCGAGTTCTCGGATTAGGAAATGATATGCAGTGCAACTGACGCCGCGGATAGGTGGCACCCTTGACGTCGTGTCCCTCGCCAGGCTCTCCTGGCCCTGATTTCGATTTCCTGTGTCGGCAACCTATCCAGTTTCGGCTGGAGGAGCATGTCACGTTCAGCCCATGGCTACCGTTGCCTATTGAGAGCCAAGATAGATTTGATGTCCGGAATCTTGCCGCTAGCGAAGATGAATCTACAGTGGGTGTCTATTTGGCGTCTGCGCACACACGATTGTCATATTTCCCCCCCCGCTATTCCGAAAGACAATTCAGTTCTCTGATGGCAACACGGCGAAGACCTACCATTACGAGCCGGTCCGCCTTAGCTGCGCGTCCGAGACCGGTAGGAACCTTCGTCATGCGCTGGATGTCGTGATCACGGGCGAGGTGTGCCCCCCTTTTTGTCTCGATGAAGCATCTGATGCTCACGCTCGCCATAGACACCCGATCGATTCGAGGCGGCCTGGGGTTCGTATAGCTTCATCGGACGGGTTCGGTTATCCGATGGTTTGATAAGTTTGACGAGAAAGCCGGTATGGTCTACTTTCTCCTTGTAGGTGGTTCGATCTCTCATCGTCTCATCACGCATAGAAGACCGCTACCGATGATGGGAGCGGGACGTGGGTTTTCAAAGGATATCTGCACAGCAGATCCACGTTCGCCGGTCGCTGGAGTACGTCGAGTGCCACCGGTCAAGAAGGCGTTGGAGGTATTTTCAGCGTGTCCAAGACTGATCCAAAAGGATTATCAGGACATGAATGAACGATTAATGAACGGCGATGTTGATATTACCGTCAGGTCGTACTTTTTGTGCTCGTGCCCGCTATCTATTTAACACGGACAGCTATCTTTAACTGCGGAAATTGTCTCGAAGGACTTGGCACGGCGTTATGAACGTACGCACTACCCTTTGCAGATCGCATGTAGGGCGGCATAGGTCGATGGTGCGGGATTCGGCCAAGCTGTGTACTGTGCGAGTTAACTTTGATTCACGCCCCGAATTAGCAACCCCATTCAGACGTTATGCTTTCTCAGTCATGCCCACGCACGATTGCACATGTACATGCTACAGGATAATTACGAGATTTGACGAGAGGAGTTTCAGTCTGGACTGTGTTACGTCCAGGAGGCGTGTGCTCGCCAGCATCGCATATATTCAAATATGCCAGGTGGGTGACAGAGCGTTGGGAAGATGATGCCGAGTTGCGGTTTCGGATTCTGTGTATGTGAAAACAGGATGACTAGAGATGGTTATACGGATGAGCCGCGAGACATCAACGTAGTAATAAGGGTCTGATGGGGGCTTCGATGGGGGCCAGCCAGACTGCGGTGCGCCAAGATGTGCGGCGACCACAATCGCCTTGTGCGAAGGAGAAACTTGGCTGGTAAGCAAGGGGAAATCACATGATGCAACAAGGTTGCTGAGGCTCGACTGTCGTGCGCAGGCAACGCGCCACATCCGACTGGCACGGAATGATAGCCCCCTACCCCCATTGAACAAGCGAGGAAGAGAGTGCGTCCTTCGAGTGGAGCGTCTGCGGATTAAAAATAAGACAGGGTCCAAACTCACCTGTAGCGATTGAGGGAATATACCTGATTAAGTATAGTGCAAGTGACCCCGGTATTGAAGCTCGTCCTTCCAACGATACCGAAATCAGGAGGGGATCGGACGAACAATCCAGCGTCTAGAATAGTCGAGAAGGGAACAATTGACCGGAAGCATAAAACTTATCTCCCCACACATGGGCGAAATTAATAAAGAGTGTCTGAATGCACGACGCATCCTTGATAAGGGAAACATGGAGGAAACATGGGACGCCACCCGCGGAAGATTGTCGTGTACTGGTTTGTCGATTCGGCCAAGGCGGAAATTGTTGTTGAGGAGAGCAATTTCAATGAACGCCCATGGATACAGCGATTGTGTATGGTTGGAGTGCATTCATGTGATAGTGGTCGATCAAATCAAGATGTGATACGACAGGTGCGGAGATCAGTGCAACGAGGACCGAGGCTCATTCCCGAGGGCATGGTCAAGGAAGTGATCAATGAAGAGTGCAAGAACCAAGCAAGGTGTTCCGTACCCCATCCAAGGATCCTGACGGATAGAGCTTGAATGACCGGAGTCCCGTGGAGTTGGCTCGCCATTGAAAGGGGGTTGCGGTCACCGTCAACGATGGACCCGAGACAGAACAAATGGGGACTTTGTGGATTGTTCACACAGACGGTGAAGTCGTTTTATGGGCATCTGGATGGTCGTGCTGAGAGATAAGAGGCAGAGTATATACTGTAAAGGGAATGTATGATGTGTGTGATACCCGTGATGGCGGGCGGGCTGTGTGGTCGTGTTTGTGCTGTATTCCCAGACCTGACAGTCGCCGTCGTCCTTGTTTCGCTCGCTCGTGGTCGTCCGTTCCTTGAAAACCAGCCCAAATGGCGTCCCGGTCCTTTGCCGTTCTCTCGCTCCTCGTCTCCCTCGTGTTCGCCCAATCCGTATGTTTTCTTTTCTTTTCTTTTTTTTTGAGACGGGTCGCTCATTCTGAATCGTCTCCAGTCCAATCCGCTCATTCCATCTGACTCGATCAGCGCCTCCTGCACCAGCTTTCTCACGGCCCTCAATGCCAACACCGCTCTCATAGCGTGCACCACCCCCTTCACCACTGCCCTCCAGCAGTTCGCTCCTGGTGCTAGCGGCGCGTCCTCCGCCACCATCGACAGCGCTCTCGGGACACTGTGCCAGAGCGATGCATTCAGTGCCTGCCCCCAAAGTACTGTCACCAACCAGCTTGGCGCTTTCTACGCCGCCTGCGAAGCCGAATTGACCTCTAATCCAAATCAATCGGTCAAGACGACCTACGACGTCCTCTACGCCCTCGTGCCCATCAGGGAGGCCATCTGCTCCAAGAACGACAGCGGAGATTACTGTGTCACTCAGCTCTCCAACTCGTCAAACGCAGGCGTCGTTGCACTGGCCGATCCAGGCGCATCCCAGCAGCACGCCCTCCTCACCGACTTCCTCTACACCACAACCGGCAGTGGTGCGGTCGTTCGCCGCGGTGTTTCGGACGCAACCGCCCTTGTTCCTAACACCACCACATACAAGAATACCAACCTTCTTTTCATGTTCCTCGACCCCTCGACCTCCATTCCCTGCACTACCTGCACCAGGAACATCATAACTCCCTACATCGACTTCGAGTCCGCGTGCCCGTATGGCCCCGGCCTGAGCAACAGTCTACTACTTGCCGGTCAAGTCTCCCTTTACAACAACATCACTACCGATTGTGGCTCCGGCTTCCTCAGCGGCGCCGTGCAGGCTGCTGGGGGCTTATCCAGCGGCCTCCTCAGCGGCGCTGCACCTCTTGTTGTTGGCCAGGAGCTTTCTGCTGCCGTTAGTCTCATCCTGGGCGTTGCCGCCTTTGCAGTCGCCTCCTTGTAGAGGATCTCATTTCCCTGGGAGTATACCATCACACTGGACTTTTTTCGTTAATCAAGCTGGTACTTTTCTGCGCTTAGCCTGATGTTATACGGTTTTCCAGACTGCGCCAAGTGCTTATTTTATCTTGTATATACCAGGAATTGCTGTAGCACGGCTACCATTGTTTTTACGAAGCGGCGGACGAATAATACCATAGATCCTGTGTTGCTTCCGACTGGTGGAGCCAACGTCCACATGTTCACCCACAAGATTATGAGATACGCGAGCAAAATGTTCCTTCATGATCGCCAAAAACAACAATTGGAATAGCAGCGGGGATCTTGAATCTCAGGCGGGGGACAATAAACTTTCGCCGGGGCTCGGGAGGTGCCAGCAATGATAACGCAAATAGCGCCTAGAATGAATGTGCTCCATTCCAGTTGCCGAATAATCGACTTGAGCCATGTCTACGAGAACACGGAGAACATGCCGTGCTCCCCTCGGCCAATTGAATAGACAACCCGTTAGTATATCGTACAGACGATCGGACTAGCAATGCTGAAACGGCACAAGCACGAAGCATAAAACAAAGTTGTGCAGTCGACAGACATTTCCATATACTTCTATAGGAGGTACTCACGACCATATGCCATTGACAGCGGGCATCAAACCTCAGATTCAGACCAAAAGAATGAGGACAAGCAAGGCAACCTCGACTGCGAACACGATCACCGCCACAGCTACGACGTCTACCCCTGCAGTGATAAAGGGTCGTCCGAATTCCCGTGCCTGTTCTTGCCCCTTTGTTGGAATGGCTCGTTGGTACAGGGCTGCCATTTCTTCTGGACTCCGATCGGCAAAGTCGTGGCGGGAATGTCGTGCGCGTACATAGGATACACCAAGGAGGAGTACAGATAAGACCAAGAAGAGTATGCCGACTTGAGGCCGGAATCCGAGGAGAGAGGTGTCAACACGAGCTCTGGAATAGAATGGCCCCTTACTGTTGAAAAACCTCACGTCAAACAGGCGAAGGACCGTGACTGCATAACATAGATTCGCGAGTGCGCTGCGGCGATATGCACCATCAAAGGTTCGGTGCCGCGCGCGGAGCTCATTGAGCTCCACGATGTCCACAGCTAAAAAGGAGTCTGCCCGGTGTCCTCTTTTTTCTTCATATGAGCGGCGTTTTCTGAACGGGATGGTGACTGACCTGTATCGATGCATCGTGCAAGGAGGCGTGTGAACCAGTTCGCTCGCGCGTGGGAGTGACTTGGCTCGGCTCGGTTTACACGCTAATTTTCGTCGACGCGGTTATTTCACGTCTTCCTCCGATGCTTGGTACGACGGTCTGTGCAGGTGGCCGTTTGGCTCTGCGGGCTTCCGGTTCTAGGTATGCTACTTGCGTCTTGGCCGACGCGCGTTCATCTTGTTTGCAGAGTTCTCGCTCGAGCTTCCCTTCAGCCTGTTGCACTCCAGGCATGTCGTTCTACCTCGCGAGCGCAACGGAATACCTGATCATGAGGCAGGGCTCGTTAGGTGGCTTGCACTCTCTGCAGGGCCCCTCGAATGTACGGAATTACTGGTGGTCGAAGCCAACAGCCTCTGAGGTTGCACACACCCCAGAAGCGTCCTCCCAGCACGCGCCGGAGCCGGTTGCACACGCCGGAGCTGCGGCATCTCCTGTAGCCCCCGTGGAAACAGTCGCCTCGATGGGTACACTATCCGAGCAAACAGCCCCAACTGACGCAACCGTGCCTACGTCAGAGTCCATCTCTGAGATGCTCCCAGCCGACCTGGCAGCTTCAGCATCCGACATGTCTCAAGTCGCGGAACATCATTTCACCACTCCAATACGGGGACTTTGCCGCTCTCGGACTCACAAGTTGGTGGCCGTCGGGTATCATGAGCTGGTCCTTTGAGTTATTGCAAGTGAGCACGGGCATGCCGTGGTTCTATACTATCATCGCAGGCTCGCTGTTCTGGCGAGCAGCCCTCATTCCCACCGCACTGACGAGTATGCGCAACTCCGCGCGACTCCGTCCGTATTCCGAGCAGATCAAGACTCTCGATGATCAAGCACAGGGAGTCAAGGACCGAGCAGCACAGATGGAAATCATGTTGAAAAAGCAGAAACTGATCGAAAAGGCGGGCGTATCCCTTCGGTCCATGTTTCTTCCCCCCGTCGTGCAAATGGTGGGCAATTTTGGGTTGTTTTTTGCCATCAAGCACATGGTGCAGTTGCCGGTCCCGCAACTGACGCAGAGTGGCGTCTGGTTTCTGCCGGATTTGACCCTCACTGGTGACTATGTCATGCCCACGCTCGTGATTCTCGCCATGAACGTCCAATTCTTGGTGAGTGTGCCTTCCTGGCTGGGTTAGGTGGTCTCTCACGTTGGAGTCGTAGGTCATGAAGAAGGAATTAGACCCCACAAAACCTGTTATGGCTCATGCTATGAATGTCATGCGAGTGGCTACCTTTGCAACGTTACCCATGATGACCTGGATGCCGACCGTGAGCGCATCACGTTTTCTTCATGAGAGATTGTGCGCTGAACCTGGTCCAGGGGTTGTGGCTGAGCATGCTTACTGGCATGCTTCTGTCCATCACCCAATCTTCTTTGCTGCGGGTGCCCCGAATCCGTCAAGCACTCGCAATCCCCCCGACGACACCGATGCCGCCGGTGACGATGAGGGACACGGGTAAAATGATCTTGGAGTGGTATCATCGAGCGAGAGTGGAGGCAACAACCAACCAGGCGGCGAACCAGAGAAAGCCGAACTGGACAACGTTGCAAAAGGCATCACGGCGTGCACATTGATCGCAGTTGGCTAGAGTATCGCTGTCGGTGTAATACGGTAGTGTTACATAAGCTATGCACAAGTACTCGACGTGTAACTTGCACTGATATTTGCCACGGAAGACCCGACTTGACTGATGCTACTAGACTTACGCTGACCCTCTTCAAGAAACTATGTCGTTCACATTTGGCTCGATCCACGTCCAGGCGTCCGACGCAGTGCCATCCGGTACACCCGTCCCAGAGGAGGAAGAGTTCTACTCGTCGTGGTCACTCTTTCTTGTCTGCTTGCTGCTTATCGTCTCCCTATGGACCTCCTACTATCTACAAATAAAGCGCATACGTGCCATCCATGAAACTTTGGTCGCCATCCTTGCAGGCATGTTTGTCGGACTTGTCGTTCGTCTGGCGCCGGGAACTATGATCAGAGAAATGCTGGTGAGTTCACATCCTTTGTCGATTCCCCAAGAATACTCGAACTTGTACGATTGTCTCAATTCCATCGTCTACTCGGCTTTCACCAACTTGCCTCGGATGCATTCAAGGAGGCGTTTTTTGATTGACATTTCCATTTTCATGTCTACGTTTCGGGGAACTCATGTCGTCGTGTCCTAGACATTCAAGCATACCCTCTTTTTCAACCTACTCCTGCCACCAATCATATTGAACTCGGGCTATGAGCTGAAACAGGTGAGTGGATGCTGCTCATAACTGCTCATCAGGATGCGTATGTATTCCCAGGAAAACTTCTTCCGCAACTTTGGCTCTATCCTCACATTTGCATTCCTGGGAACGGCGGTATCTGCCATGGGTGTTGGGTGCGTGGGCACGAATGCCAGGGGTCGTTTTCCACCCTGCTTACCAAATTTAGTACAGAGTACTCGTGTACATCTATTCATTTTTGGGCCTGGAATCGTTGGACGTCACCCTACTGGAATGCCTAATATTCGGTTCGACGTTGTCTGCTACAGACCCTGTGACCATCCTTGCCATTTTTCAACAGTACAAAGTCGACCCGAAACTGTATTCGATCATCTTTGGCGAAAGTCTTCTCAATGATGCCGTCAGTATCGTCATGTACGAGTGAGTATCGCAGTTTGTCCTTGTCCAATTAGCCCCTGAATATTCCATAGAACACTGACGCAATTCCACGGAACTGAGATTTTCGTATCGTCCATCTTCCATGGAATTGGCATCTTCCTTCTGTCTTTCAGCGTGTCGATGGCATTAGGCGTCAGTTTCGGTCTCGCGATGTCCCTGGTGTTGAAACACTCCTCCCTCAATCTCTATCCCTCCATCGAATCCTGCCTTGTTGCACTCTGTGCCTATACTTGCTACTTCTTTTCGAACGGCCTCTCCATGTCTGGCATCGTCTCTCTCCTCTTCTGTGGCATCACCTTGAAGCATTATGCATATCACACCATGTCTCGTAGGACGCAACGCACAACAAAGTACATTTTCTCGACGCTCGCACAACTCTCGGAGAACTTTATCTTCATATATCTCGGCCTCTCCCTTTTCACGAGCCCGCCCACCTCTGAACGAGTGACAAATTACGTTAAACCTCTCTTCATCGCCGTAACTACCGTTGCCGTCATCTTCACCCGTTATGCAGCCGTTTTCCCGTTGTCCGAGGCGATCAACTTCTTCACAAAACATGCCCGCGGACAACGCAACGAAGAACTTCCACACTCGTATCAGATGATGCTGTTCTGGGCTGGGCTGCGTGGCGCGGTCGGCGTCGCCTTGGCAGCGGGGTTCAAAGGTGACAATGCACAGACGTTGCGCACCACGGTCCTCGTCGTCGTCGTCCTCACAGTCATCGTATTCGGCGGCACGACCGCCCGGATGCTCGAGATCCTCGGTATCAGAACGGGCGTCGAAGACGAGGACGCGAGCAGCAGCGACGAAGACGGGCCCACCACCGGACGCACCCCTTGGTCCTCCAGCCGTCGCACGGCGTCCGGCGGGGGGTGGAGCAGGCACGTCGCCGAGGACGCCGTGCCCTACTTTTCAGCCTCACAGCAAGGCTACGGCCGTGCTGCTGCAGCGCGGATCGGAACGCATTACAGCCCGCACAGTTACAATCACCACGCGCAGGCACAGACCTCTCCTATCGCCACCAACGTGTTCTCCATGGCGTCCTCCTCTGATTCGTTCGATTCGGATACCGAGGTCCTTCCGATGGCGACGACGTCTGTGGACCCTGAGGTTGGCCGTGCAGAACTTGGGCGTGGCCAGATCTATGGTCATCATCATCATCATCATCAGGGGGAGGAACAACACGAGCACCAGCCGCAGCCGCAACAGGAGAGCGCGGCGGTCGGAGAGGATGGCAAGTGGTTCCAGACGTTGGACGAGCGGTATTTGCTGCCCCTGTTTTCGAACGCGACGGCCAGCCGGACGTTCCATGCCCGTCGTGCCCGTCGGAACGCCTCCCTCGCCAACTTGCATAGCCCTGGCGTGAGCGGAACCCCTCACGAGTCGGAGGAGGAACCGGATAGCCCAATGGTCGATCTTGCAGCACACGGTTCGACGCCTCCCAGAGAATTTCCGAGGACACAGTCCCCTGAAGAACAGAGCCGTTCAGAACGCGGACTGGGCACGCCAACATTGCGGAATGGGGCTGGGAGAGAAGACGGACAGAGTAAGGCATCATAGAGTTTTGGGGCTACCCTGTGTGTAGATAGCTGGATAGTGTTTTCACGTTTGCTACTAGACGTCTGTCCATCCCCCGTCGACAATTAGGCATTACGGCCTAGACTCGTCTGCTGAAAGTCAACTATTACTATTTTAATTTGCAAATAGGGGAGGGCCAACGATATACAGTGTACACTGCCTCGTGTGGGCAGCCCCGAGGTGTGCCCTGGCAGTAATGTATGTAGAGAACATTTAACTTTTCAAACACAACATCCCCCCACGCACGCACAGCACGCTTGTTCATAATAGATCTGCATTCCTCAGATGTGTTCGAAGGATACTCTCCTCAACTGTGCAACAACATTAATGAGTATCCACTCAGAACGCAATTAAAAACCCTGGAGGCACTGACCAACGTTGAGTGTTGCTGCAGTCGCCTTCGTATCCTGAGATAGGGTGGTCAGGAGGTCCGATCCGCAGTCAAGAGTGAAGATGTAGTTTCCCCATCAAGGAACAAGGGACGGGAAATGAATCGGTAGGATAGACTCACGATTACCGACGTGAAATGAAAAAAGAATGGCCGTGGTTCCGGTGAGACCAGTTTGGAGATTTCCCTGAAATGTGACTGAAAGTCTGATAGAACACAATGACGAGGCCACATGATCAGGGCCGGCACTGCATAATAGGGGGAATGGACACACATTTCATGACCGTGCTTGTGTCGTTTTTCCGCTCTCCGAAGCTCGGAATGAAATCTTTTACACGAACGCCTCGCTTGAGCTTGTTATGGAGGAGATCACATTTGTTGAGGAAAAGAATGATTTGCGTCTTTGCGAGCATCGGTGAGGCGCAGACGGAACGCCACAGCTGGAAGCTATCCTCTAACCGGTTAACCCTCGAGTCTTCGCGTAGCCTCTCGTCGAAGCAAGATATTGGAGAAAGAAAGATGATAGTGTCCACATCATCGAAATAGGATGCCCACACTGCTCGCTAAAACACGATGTCCAGTGGGTGCTGAGAACTCATGACGAGGCACTCACAGAAGATCTTGTACCACCAACGTCATACATTACCCACTCTCTTCCTTGGCCTAAGGTAACACGACTCAATATATTGCAAGGGACGTTGTTAGGACCATCTACCAACCTTCTTCCATGATGAACTTGTGTTCCTGAACGCCAACGGTCCGAAGTCGAGCGCGAATGATGTCGTGGTCGCTTGGTTCGTAGCTGGTGGAAGCAATTCGCTCGATATCGTTAAAAAAGCTTGAATGCGGATCAGAAAACAAGCACGATGTTGTCGCTCCCAACACTCACAAGCCGGGTGAATCCTCGATGTGAGCTTTCCGATGTATCAGGATCTGCTGAACTACGGTGTCCTCCCAGAGATTCTTCATGTCTTCCTTGCAGCCAACAAGAACGTCGGCGATTTCGTAGTTTTCCTCTTCCCTTCGCCGCAGAATGGGCTCAGGACGACTACTATTGCCCTCCCGGACCAGTCGAAGATGTTCGAACGCGGACTTCCAGCCATTCCTCGAAATGATACCAAACTCTCGGGGACGGCCCCCGCTCTTTTCGGCTTGCTCGGTTGTTGCGGCGGGTATCAGAGAATAAACTTCCTGGGTCCCCGGGCCAAGCCTCTTCTCCAAATCGGCCAGAACTCTCCGTAGAGGAGCAAGGCGTAGTTTCAACAAGCGATGTTTGTCGGTGAAGCGATAGACGGGGGTAAGGGAAGAAGGCTCCCAGTCCGAATCCGAGATGTACTCTGCACTGGCAGAAGCTCTGTCACCGTCTGATAGGGACATCTCACGTAACAGCGCATCAAGAACATAGATGACGTTGCGGGTGAGATTCAGAAAGATAACCGCGCGCCAAGCTGCCCTGTCCTCTGCCCATTCACGACGAGCATACTGTAGCTGGAAATCTGGGCGCGGGATTGGGTCAGCGTCTCGGGACGGTGATGGGTGATGAAAAACTGACTTTTTAACGTGGCTGACTTTCCTAGTGATCGATGGCGATGAGATGGGAGTTGAGGTGGACGGAACGCAGAACCTACCACTTTCGCTCTGACCCAGGAGAAGGACTTTGACCGGCTTCTTCTTCTTCTTCAAGGCGATGCGCTCCTGCCGAAGCTGGTCGTCGATGCTATCGCTCACCCTGCGGGCCTCTGCCTCGAAGCGCTCACGGTCCTCCTTTGCTTCGGGGCTTTCATCGGGAGGAGGGGAAAGAATGGATGCAAAGGGATCGTCTGAGCTGACCATGATCCAGAGACCCAGGCAATGGCAGGCATGCAACTGCACAGACGAGGAAGAAAAAGGGCTGGTCGGTCGTAATGCCGGCCAGTATGAATGTAGCCTGGTAAACGCCGCCAGCGCACAGCCAACCTAGCTGGTGCACCATGTGGAGTTCCGAAAGGGTCCACGAAGAATGTAAATATTCTAGCTTGAGGAAACAAACTTTGAATCCCTCCGGTTCTCCGCCGTAAATACTACCCTGTCTTCTTTGCCGACATGCCATGCAACTTCATCCAGACAAACAATCGCATATATGCAAACAAATGATTCTCACAGTGGCTTGATCCTAACACTCCACTCTGACGGAAAAAAAAAATCAGCCTGTCCAAGCGAGATGTTTTGGACATTTAGGCTTTCGTTTACAAAACAATTCAATTCCTCTGAAAGAAAAAGAAAACAATGCTTGCGCGGCGTCCCGTACATGATGCAAGTGGCGCAACTTTGCATTTGTTTGGTCCACAACTTGTAATAAAACGGCGACATGTGACTTTCTCGTGACCTCGCACTCTCACCCCGTGACCAGCACCTCGCGCAAGACTCGTTCCCTCACGCCAGAGTGTACCAATAAATACGATCCGTTTCCAGTCGTATGAGCCACAATGTCCCATCCAGTTAATCCTCAAGCACCACTCAACCAACAGGGTCCCCCATCCCCCACCAGCGAGAGTTCGGTGCCCGCCGATCCTGCCCAGGTCGCCAGCATCTTAAAGATACTTCACAAGGTCCGTTTTTTTCTTTCTGCAGTCGGCCGTGCTGCCGTACAATGTAGCACCCCACGTGACTATCGACCTCGGTCACGTTATGTTATTCCACCCGTGCTGATCATTTTATTGTCAGGGCCAGCCAGACCTCCCACCAGAGGTAATCCAACAATTGCAGGCAGTCGCCCAGGGGCTATATTCCATTCAAAATGCCAACCAACATCAGATCCCGCATGCCACCATTCCTGTGCCGCATACAGCCTTTGCTACTCATCCTTCAGGGCAGGGCATGCCAGGGATCGGTGACCCCGGACCATCTTCCCATCCTCGCGGTCCTCCGAATCTAGGTCAGCTCTCCGCTGCTGCCGCTGCCGCTGTACAGACACCCACGATACTCCCTGGTCCACCTATTCAAGAAGGCGACGAGGAAAACAAAGACGATGATGGCGAAACGGCCAAGGCCACATCTACGTCCGGTGGCGGCTCTGGTCGAACAAGAGGCAATCGAACCGCTGCCATGGGGACCGACGAATGGGCTCGCCAGAGGAAAGACAACCATGTACATCATTCTCTTTGTGACCTCCTTTTGGACGCTTATTTCCCTGACGAACCCAGAAAGAAGTTGAACGCCGGCGAAGGGGTAACATAAACGAAGGAATCAATGAACTCGGCCGCATTGTGCCAAATAGCTCCGGGGAGAAGGCTAAAGGAGCGATCCTTGCTCGGGCTGTGCAGTACATCCATCATCTCAAGGAAAACGAAGCGCGTAACATTGAGAAGTGGACACTAGAAAAGTTGCTGATGGATCAAGCGATGGGAGACTTGCAAGCACAGCTAGAAGAGATGCGAAGGTTGTGGGAGGAAGAGCGTGCAGCGCGACAAAGAGCTGAAAATGAGCTAGAGGTTCTCCGAGGAGTTCCTCAGGGTAGTGTCGCGTCAGCCATCGGTGCCCCACCGCGGCCGCCCTCCCAGCCTGGGCCTGCAGACCTCGGGTCGCGTTCGCAATCCGTCGAACAGCGGGAAGGAGCATCAGCAACACGCGGTGCATTTGGCGAAAACGAAGCACGAACAGAGGTCGAAGCTAAGTCTGAGGAAGGTGGCATCGCCGAGCCAGTGGACAGACCTGGAAAGCGAATGCGGGTGGATTGATGCGGATGAATGTCTCTTTAATTTAACTTATTCAAGGATGACTGGATCCATTCATCTTGTACGTCGATTACGCTATGTGTACTACGTCTTGCACCGAGAGACACTCTTTTGTTAGTCTAAGTTTCGGCAGAGCTGTTCCAGGCAGGTACCCGTTACCTGGGAGGGGGGATCGGATCAATGTGTCTGATGGTTGACGCTGACCGTGAATGGCACGGGGCAAGCTGGTACACTGGGTCGGTAGAAAGCTGACGAGTGGGCTGGTGACCAAGATTAATCAATCCCCTACGTGATGACTTAGCCACTCCGAGCGCAAGCACTGCCCGATACTTACTTATCAAGGAACGGAATGAGTTCGATCCTTTTTTTGGAAAAATCACGCAACACATATTCCTCCGAGTCGCCCAGCTGGACCGAGTCCAACAGTCGAAAGTTCAGTCACCCGATATTCGTTTTTGTTTCGGATCAAGGGTGCTTGACGTATTCTATCACCATGTCCGACCCTCTGAGACCGGGCCTCACGCGAGACCCAGCCCAGCTCTAAGCTGGTCTGCGAGCTCGTCCATCCTATCAGCGTCTGTGCCTGACGCTTTCGCCTCTTTTTCTTCCGCAAGGCACCTGTCACATCTGCAGGGTCCAAACCCCCATTCCAGTAGCCTCCTGTAGCGTTCCCTGTAGTTGCTGCGAGGGTCGACGTAGGTGATAAGCAGTTCGTCTCCCGGCTCAATCGTCGCCCTGGCGACGACTGTGATACGCGAGAGTGCGGTGCGTTGATCGAAATGGCGTATGGAGATGTTGGGCGTGCACGCATGGTTAAGATGGGAGTGGAGCGCGTAGAGTCCCCCATGCGCTTCGAGATCTAAGGGATCTGTTCAGCCTTACACATCGGGGATAAGGCACGCAACTAACTAAGGCTCATGCGGCCCAGTCCACGCAGGAAAGCGTCATACTCAAAGAGGTCTTTTTGGATCGACTCGGGAACTGGCTTCTTCAATATTGTCGCGAGCTTTCTCTGATCGTCCGATGCCTTGGGAGCTTTGAACGTGCAGAGGTACAACTCGTGCGCCTTTTTCCAGCTTTCACGGTCTGGCTCTCCGCCTTTATCCCTTTCGCAAGATCATCAACCGGCATGCGCCGGGCAGATCGGGAAAAAGGGGACACACCGAAGTGTTCGGAAACGTTCTTCCATTCCAAGTTCAGCAAAACCCTGCACGATTTGAAGGTCTTCGTCCAATGTGCCATCATCTCTTTGGGCTGAGAGTATTAGTCTGCTGGTGCATTGTGCGAGCGCGTGGAGGGCCATCCACTCAGCTTTGCGTGCGAACTTGAGGAGAGCGACCGACGCTGGATTTCGGGCCGGGCAGAGAAGTGGATGCACCTTCTCCGATTGTGTATGACAAAGGCGATTGCAGAACACGGCTGTGCACGGTGTTGAGGACACGGACGCCGGACTGCCCGGGCATGGCACATGGAGCGGCGAGCGGTTTCTCAGAGGGGTAGAGCAGAATGCACACGCCTTGGAGGACTTTTGCAATTCGTAGATGTCCCTGGCGATCGGTGGTCACCGGTCAGGAACATATTCTGCAGCTCTTCAGCAGTAACCGCAACGAGATAAGACACACCATTCGGGAGCTAATATGAAGGGATCTTCTTTCCACAACACTTCGCCCTCAGATATTTTCTCTATAGCAACCAGACCTTTCCCCTTGATAGCATTAAAGTAGTGAACTTTCACCTTGCTGCTCCATTTCGCCACATCAAGGCTCTTGTTGAGACGAGAGACGGGGTATGGTGCCATCGGTGGACCTGTTCCATTATCCTTCTCTGTCGCAACGAGTCCCTCACTC
This sequence comes from Boletus coccyginus, assembly GCA_025782845.1. Classification (NCBI taxonomy): domain Eukaryota; kingdom Fungi; phylum Basidiomycota; class Agaricomycetes; order Boletales; family Boletaceae; genus Boletus; species Boletus coccyginus. The sequence continues at coordinate 683,639 of JAHZSR010000008.1, forward strand.
TGTAAGATCTTTCTGACTCTCTTTTCACTAACGGCCCACGTCGGATGAGCTTCGAGTAACAGGTTATGGATCTTCACGACTCCAAGGGTCGGCTGTTCCTTCCTCAGGGCGATTAGTGCGGTGCGCAGCTCTACGTCCACAACAGCGACTCGTGCCATATTTCCACCTGGATTCGATAGTCACATCTATTGGATTGAAACCTTGCTATGGGAGAACACTGACCAGCTGAGATGGTGGATAGATAACGGTAACGTTATGCCAACGATAGATCCGGGTTGCCAATCATATCACGTAGTTTACAGCCTCAGATCACGGAGTCCAGACACAGGCTATGGTGTGTAAGTACTTGGGCCGGGGGTCACGGTTGCACTCGCGCGAAATCAACAGATGAAGAAAGTATCATCCGGTATGCAACGCGCTCGGTTAGCCAGATCAACTGAGAGGCGATCGGAGTCAGACAATTCAAAGTTCGCGTATTTACCACCATCGACCTGGTCGGCGGGCGCACAGCTACAATCCACACAAGGATAAGTTGTTTAACGATATAGTGATGGTTGGCTTGCCCTGAGCCACCATTCTGTCAACCCGAAAAACGAAAACCGCTTTTCTTTTGGTACCGTGCGAACCATTTAATGTTGTACCGCATACCGTCCGGGGCGGGTTACCTGCATAATGTATCCAGCTTGATCAGTAGTGTCGACCAGCGACTCGGAGAATCATTCGGCCTCGGGCAGGCAGTCCTCACTCTTCGCGCACTGTCTCCATTTAGGTAGTGATGCCGTAAAGTGGAGATTGCTATGATTCCTCACGTCCTCGCAAAGCTCCCGCCATCATCATAGCCTCACCGGCCCATCAGCAAACTTGGGGCCCTACAAAGGATGCGTAAAGGATGCTGCACAGAATCGGTCGCTGTCATTCATAGTCAGACTCTTAATGACTTGTGGAATATTGCCGAACGTTACCAACAACATGCGGGTTGTCCCGGCAAGTTGCTGGCATTCCGGGCGAACCATATTACACTCTTCATTACCCTGTTGCGGCAGCTTAGGCGTCCGCCGTTCATTTCAGTTGAAGCGGAAATGGCAGATTCTGTACATAGTTCTGCACGTTGTCCCTTGATTTCAGTGCCTGAGTCTCCTTTCTATTAATATACCCATCAACAAGAAGAGCTGCTAGGCTCACCAGAATGGGCGGCGGCTCCTCACCGTTGATTCGGAAGCTGGACTATGTCGGCTATGAGTGAGCGCAGAGTCAGACTTTAACTCCGCCAGCAAACCCGATTTTGAATTTGGAAGCCATGCTCCCTCGCGGAAGTGGAGAGGTTCGATCTCCGCACACTCGGCATCCAGCTGGCCGACAATCTTGACCCCAAACTATCATGTGCCTTGGCTAGGGCCTTCGGAAGTTCCTAGCCAATATAGCAGTCGGACTGATTCTAGCACTTCACCCATCAACTAATTTCTCTTTTCCATCAGAAAGTGGAACCAATAAGATAAGATGTCCTTGAAACGTATGATGTGAATGCTTTGAATGTTGCATGATCTGAAACATCTTCAAGGCACCCAATCAGACCGCCACAAGGCTTGAATCCGGGTGTTTAATTGAAAGGTGTCTGCACAAAGAAACATGATATAGACAATATATATTTTTCAGTCAGGAAATATATTGGTAATACTTGTATGTTGCAGTGTAAGCTTCCCGGTCGTCGCAGATCTCTTCGATGCGAGTGGCAGTGCTACCAATGTGTTAGTAAGTATGGAAATCTCTGGCGTTGTCCACGTACCGCCACTTTTACATCAACCTAGCTGGCACCCTAATCGCCTCCGCCGTACCGCCATGTCATCAGCGCCAGCTGCCGCACGTTCGGAATACAGGGCTAGGTTACGCACAAGCGCCCCTCGGAGTATCATCGCATGCCGATTTGCTGTACCAGCCACCTTAACTCCAGTTTACAGTGAAACTGCCTGCTTAGCGAAACCCACAACCCCTATGCGTATCAGCGCGCACGCCCGACGGGGACAACCACTGCCCGCTTCCACACGGATGAATGCCGTGAACAACGGTGGAAGCTCCATATAAAGATCGAACGTTTAGCTCTGACCCATCAATTTGTCCACCTCTACCTGGTAGCCACTGTGACTTCGTTGGGTCGAAAACCTCCAATATGAAGTACGGTGCTCGCATTGCAGCCACTGTGCTTGCAGCAAGTTCGCTCAACACTGTCCTTGCACAGAGCCAGACATGGTGCGTATCAAGTATTGATCGAGCGGGGAATGCTCGGATTTACTTTGAAAACAGGTGCGGGAAGAACTTTATGCCCAATCAAACCGTTGTTCTCCCCGGAGGCCAGTTTCAGCTACCTCCCTCCAGTGATGAGCCTCTCGTAGCGTTCCGCTGTTCGCCTGGCTTTCGACCTTATCTTCAGGAGGATGCAAAGACTGCTTCCATGATCATTGACACTCCGATCGTTTACCAGTACATTCAAGGCGCTTCTCCTATTACGCTGTCAACGAACTCGTCCGGTGGTCTTGGAACGATGAATGTCACGATCAGCATTGGCGGTCAAGTGTTCGCCAACCCACAAGTCCCGCTCAACACCACCGAATACCAGGTTGCTCTGGATCTTAGCACTTTGCAGACGCAGAATACGGCTTATCAGGTTACTTGCACCGCTACATATCAGGGCGAAACGTCATCGGTGGCATCGTTGTACAACCACATCAGGCCGTATTACTCAGCCAGCGCTTCACTCCTTTACCTTCCGGACACCAATGGTTCGGTGGTGAAAACTGACTTGCGGACGGGCACGTTGTGGACACGACCTGCCAATGGGACGGGTGGCCCCTTCCAGCCATTCATCCCTCAGGGATTCTATGTTTCATTCGACCAGTATCTTGCAAAGAACTTGTCCATCATCGACCAATTACAAATAGACGGATTTAATACTGTAGGATCTGTCTCCCTTCTCTGCTGTGGCCCAAAGCTAACGCTCCCACAGATTCACCCAATCCCACCCTACGATAATGCCACATTGTTCCAGCAAGTTGCCAACAGAGCCGCGGCACTTGGACTTTACATTATTTATGATATGCGATCGTGCGTTGTTGGATTGGGCATGTAAAGTGTCCCTTCTTATTGTCTGTCTCTTTCCTTCTAGGAGTTACCAGAACTTCACCACCGTCACTCCGCAAGTCGAAACTTACAAATCGCTTCCTAACCTTCTTCTTTGGGAAACTGCTCACGAGCCTGACGGGAACTCCGATCCTTTCAATGCTGCTCGTGATACCTATGACTTGATTTATGAGATAGATGGCTACCACCCAGTCTCGATTGTGCTGAATTGCCAGGTAAAGCGTCCCATAACTTTGCTTGGGTGCCGGTCCCTGAATCTGTCCTGAACCCAGGATTACAACTTCGCTCCTTACGTGGAGGGTGCAGATATCGTACTCGAGGACGCATACCCAATCGGAATTAATGCAACCTTCTCACCTGTTTGGCATACGGAATGTAGCCCCTACTTTGGCCACTGCGGCTGTGACAACTGCCAGGGCAACGGTTACGACGTCAAGGCTCGCATCCAGACCTACAAGGACCGGCTCAACATTCTTGGCTACGATCGTACAAAGTCTGTATGGGTCACACCTCAGGCGATTGGCAATGGATCGTGAGCTAGCTTACAAGTCCTCATGAGTATGCACTGACCTTTACTTGCAACGCAGTTACTGGAACACGACTCCGACGGGACAACAATGGAGTGCTATGAGTGTAACATCTTTCAGCCATGGCGCAACAGGTAAGGAGCTAATGGCATCGTTCGTTTGGAATACATGTTCACGCCTCTCCAGGAGCGATCTCGTTCCAGTACCCGACGACGACAAACAACGTAACGACTATCGAAGGAACAGCTCCCGCCTTTACCCGCATCATCACTCAATATGTCCAGCCGTTCATCGCCAACCCCACGGTCACGCACGCGACGTACAACATCAGTGGCGTCGACGCTAGTGTCTGGTGGAACGGCACGACCTACCTGATCCTCGGCGCGAACTTCAACGTCACGGCCGAAAATGTCCACGTGCCGTGGGCCACCATCGGGCTGAAAGGAATAACGTCGAACGACACGTCGCAGCTCCACCGGATCTATACTGTGTCGCAAATCCCGGATGCCTCGGGGTTCAACTTTGGCAGCAATGGTGTTACTATCTACACGGCGACGCCGCCTCCGCAGTAAATCGCATGTGTTGAAAGTGGTGCTTGTGGCATTAATATTTATGATTTTTTGTTGGGTTTCATGTAAATGGGACGGTTGCACACGTGCTATGAGTTTTGTTCGGCCAGACCTGGCCGTGGTCCCGACACAACGGGTTTGCATTATTTAGATGGGAATCAAATACATACAACTTGCAATTCACTAGTAAAATCACAGTCCCAACGCAGATTTGCCTCATTTTGACGTTATAGCTGTGCCGGTGTGGGACCTTTCAAGTTATTGTGCCACAGAAAGTCGATGGCAAAGTCTTGCTAACTCCCGCTCGGAGCACGGTCCAGGTAGTCCGGCTGTTCACGGCTCGTGCAGCGCCTCGGCGAGTGCGGCCGCCCACGCTATACTCACATATCGCACTTAGAGACTTCCGCTACATCATCCCTGGATAATTTCTGGCAATACATCACTCCGAATCATCCAATACAGACTTTACATGGCTGTACGACAGGCTGGCTCCCGTGTCTTCTCGCTCGTGTTCTATTGACTCTTCTAGTGCTCTATTTGAGTCTTCCACGGCGATGTGATGGGTTGACAGCCTTGATAGATCATAGGCCGTGTGGGAGGGGGGGTACTAGTAGTGTAGAGGGCTTGGCAGGTACGTTGTCCGTCATGCGGTTCCCATAAGTCTGCTCGTCGTGGGTTTCTTCGTGGGGTTTGGAAATATAAATCCTTCAGCAATGTCTGTTCTATCACTCCGTTTCTTTCCTTGCATTCTGACTGGTGTTGGCATTCCTCACTTTTTGTATGGGCGATCCTCCTGTCTCTTCACTTACTGGGAACGCCTATCGTCTCTAGGGTCACTATCAATAATCCCTTGAACCCTCCAAGTCCGGGTCCTGGTCACTGCTTCGGCGAGGGGTGTCTTTCTCGCTTCCAGCTAGCGACCTTGTTTCTGCTCGTTTCGAGTCGCAGCAGCTGTCATTCGTTGCTCTATTTGTTCCATTTTGTATTCCATCTCTGTGGTCACTGTCTGCATCTCTCTTCCGCGTCCGATCGCCCTTGATGCTTCTCGGCACCTCCGGCTCATCTATATAACCTTCTGGCCCGGTATCTCGACTCATCACGCGTTCATGTCGTCGTCGGCGTCGCTCCTGCCGCCTCTAGGGCTTCCTAGGTGGCTGTCATGGTTTTCTGTTGCGCCCGTTTTGTCTCCGGGGTCGCTCTTGAGCCCCCGAAGGTGAGTTTCCTTCAACCTTCTGCTCCAAGCGTTTACGGACGGGTTGTGACGTGTTTTGTAGCTTCTTAAGACTGTTCCTGGTGTCCTCATTGCCTTCTGACACTCCCGACGTGGCCGTTTCGTCCCCGGTAGGTCCATCCTTACAGCTCGAAGGACCTTTCCTCTCTCCCTCGAGCTCGATGGTTGCGGCCTCAGGTTGTCGTCGTACAGCTTTGTCGGGTCGTTTAGTTACTGCTGTAAGTCGTTTAGTGTACTTCTGACTAATTGTCGACGCTGACGTGCCTTGTCCGTAGCTAACGACTGCCCTGGCCCATGCCAAACACAGGCCAAGCATGTGGACCGGCCTGGAATTATGTCCGGTCAAAGTCCTTTTAAGCCAGGCCCAAGCCAAGCCCATCCGCCACCGAAGTCTCTGATGGCGGCCGTCTACGTACTGCCATTTTTACATCAGTTTACCCCTAATCGCCTCCGTCGTATCGCCATGTCATCAGCGCCAGCCGCCACATGTCCAGAATACAGAAGCTACGCCCAAACTCCCCGACCCCGGAATATCCTTGTATCCCTATTTGGTGCGCCAGTCCACCTTAACTCCAGTTTAGCGGGGACAAGTAGGGGTCCATATAAAAGATCGAACGTTTAGCTCTGACTCATCAATTTACCCACCTCTCACCTGATAGCCAGTATCACTTCGTCAGGTCGGAGAGCCCCAATATGAAGTGCAGTGCTCGCATTGCAGCCACTGTGTTTGCAGCAACTTCGTTCAACATTGTTGTTGCACAGAGCCAAACATGGTGCGTATCAAGTATTGATCGGGCGGAGAATGCCCTGACTTACTTTCACCCGAACAGGTGCGGGAAAAACTACATGTCCAATCAGACTGTTGTTCTCCCGGGAGGCCAGTTTCAGCTACCTCCTTTCAGTGATGAGCCTCTCTTAGCGTTCAGTTGTTCACCTGCCTTTCGACCTTATCTTCAGGAGGATGCAAAGACCGCCTCAGTCATCATCGACACTCCGATCGTTTACCGGTATATTCAAGGCGCTTCTCCTATTACGCTCTCAAGTTCGGGATCGAACTCGTCCAGTGGACTTGGAACGATGAATGTCACGATCAGTATTGGCGGTCAAGTGTTCGCCAATCCACAAGTCCCGCTCAATACCACCGATTACCAGGTTGCTCTGGATCTTAGCACTTTGCAGACGCAGAAGACGGCTTATCAGGTTACTTGCACCGCTACATATCAGGGCGAAACGACGTCGTTGGCATCGTCGTACAACCACATCAGGCCGTACTACTCGACCAGCGCTTCACTCCTTTACCTTCCGGCCACCAATGGTTCGGTGGTGAAAACTGACTTGCGGACGGGCACGTTGTGGGCACGACCTGCCAATGGGACAGGTGGCCCCTTCCAGCCATTCATCCCTCAGGGATTCTATGTTTCATTCGACCAATATCTCGCAAAGAACTTGTCCATCATCGACCAACTAAAAGCTGACGGATTCAATACTGTAGGATCTATATCCCTTCTCTGCTGTAGGCCAAAGCTGACCCTTTCACAGATTCACCCAATCCCACCCTACGATAATGCCACATTGTTTCAGCAAGTTGCCAACAGAGCCGCGGCACTCGGACTTTACATTATTTATGATATGCGATCGTGCGTTGTTGGCATGAGCATGCAGACTATTTGTCTTACTATCTCTTTTCTTCTAGGAGCTACCAGAACTTATCCCTTGTCGCTACGCAAGTCGCTACTTACAGCTCACTTCCTAACCTCCTTCTTTGGGAAACTGCCCACGAGCCTGACGCGACCTCCGACCCTTTCAATGCTGCTCTTGACGCCTATGACTCGATTTATGAGAAGGATGGCTACCACCCAGTGTCAATAGTGCTGACCTGTCAGGTAAGGCATCCCACAATTATGCTTGGGTGCCAGTGACTGAACCTCTTCTGGCCCCAGGATTACAACTTCGCTCCTTACGTGAAGGGTGCAGATATCGTGCTCGAGAACGCAAACCCGGTCGGAATTAATGCAACTTTCTCGCCTGTCTGGCATACCGAATGTAGCCCCTACTTTGGCCGTTGCGGTTGTGACAACTGCCAGGGCAGCGTTTACGACATCACGGCTCGCGTCCAGACCTTCAAGAATAGGCTCGACATCCTTGGTTATAACCGTACAAAGGCTGTATGGGCCGTGCCTCAGGCATTTGGCAGTGGAGCGTGAGCTAGTTTATGAATCTTGAATGACATGCACTGACCTTTTACCTGCAACGCAGAGGCTACTGGAACAGGACTCCAACGGGAGAAGAATGGAGTGCTATGGGTGTAACTTCTTTCGCCCATGGCGCAACAGGTAAGAGCTAATGACATTGTTCGTTTAGAATATATGTTCACGCCTCTTCAGGGTTGATTTCGTACCAGTACCCGACGACGACAGGCGACATAGAGACCATCGAAGGAACGGCTCCCGCCTTTACCTACGTCATCGCCCAATATGTCCAGCCGTTCATCGCCAATCCCAAGGTCACGCACACGACGTACAACGTCAGTGCCGTCGACGCTGGTGTCTGGTGGAACGGCACGACCTACCTGTTCGTCGGCGCGAGCTTCAATACCACGAACACGGTCCATGTGCCGTGGGCCTCCGTCGGCCTGAATGGAATAACGTCGAACGACACGTCACAGCTCGAGCGGATCTATACTCTGTTCCAAGTCGTGGATGCGACGGGGTTCAACTTTAGATCGGGGGGCGTTACTGTCTTTTTGGCGACGCCGCCCCCGCAGTAAATCAAAGTGGACTTGATGTCTATGAATTTTTTTGTTGACTTTCATGTAAATCAAACGGTTCAAGTTGAGCATGTGCTTAGTTATGAGTTTCGTTTATCTTGGTTACCGGTAGTACAGCCACTGCATTACACGTCGGAACGCAAAAATCAAATAGTGTACACTTGCCGGAATCCAAAAATTTTTAACGCAACCCATATTATAAACACATTCATACCGTATGCATGCAATAAAATAAGAATTTGTTCAATGGAGACGCCAAGCGTGACATCCGGCAGAGATATCTCACCTATTACGGGAAGGATACTTAGCATATAGCACACTGGTATGGAGTTGGTGTGCCTGCATTAATTGCCAGGGACCATGTGTACATGTTTGTTACAATTATATGACAGATAATTTGGATAATTGACACCAAAAATTATAGAGTACACATTGCCTGAATGTACAATGTATATACCAGACACTTGGATACTTCGAGTGGCGAGCGCAAGTCGGGCACGGGTCATGGCGTACGAAAACTCACACGGTTTTCAAGACTTGGTGCTCGCCTCTCCTTTGTTTCGCTCACCTCTCCTTGCCTCTTGCCTTGCCTCAACGTGTCGCTCACACGGGCTCGGCTTTGCTTCACCCTCACCCAAGGCTCGTCACTGATCACCCTGCCCTCCCCTCGTCCTCAAATTCATTCTCCTGCCCTCATCTCGCGCCGCAACCCATGAGCATGAGCATGCATGCTCACTCGCGCACCATTGCCTCCACTTGCCGTGCCCTGCCGCGCACCGCGCGTGCGCACACACTCTGCTCCTGCCAGTTGCCGATAATGCCCACGACGTTGCAAGAAGTCGCCATGGTGGGGAGAATGGAAAAGGAGCGCGAGAGAGAGGAACTCAACGAAAAAGAGGTACGATCGATCGGATGACGCAGCCACATCGACGCACTCCATTTGCTGTGCCCGGCATCTCCACCGCACCTGCGACATGTGCTCAAGCACACGCTCCGCTCCCGCCAGTCACGGGTAGAAATAACATAGCATACATGTTGTAATCTAAAAACATTGTATGATCCGAGTCTATGTGTGATGTATATCTACAAAATACTGGATCCATGGGTAACAGAAGATGTAGCCCGTATAGTACGACGCACATGCGCTGACAGGTTCCACTGTATGTACATGGTATAGTAGCTGTATGTACATTGTATAATAGCTGTATACACACTATAGAAAGAGGGTCCAATCAACTCATGAGATTATTTTAAATTATGTCCTGCAATAATGCCGGAATCCAAGACATGTACATAATCTACATATTGGCTCCATAATCGCCAAAAAAAATGTTGGTTGTACAATTTTTACAAACCGACGTGTACTTGATCGCGGACTATTTCAAACCCTCGTACAGTACCTTTGAAAGTTTAGCGGCCTGACGATGAGTTGCCTCGAGAGTGCCGCCATCAACCTTTTTTTTTTTCTTTCAGAATGCAGAACCAAACAGTAAGATAAAGCATCCACGCAAAAACTAAATTCTCTTTTTTCAACAGTCGGGAAATATTAATATTGCATCGGAGTGTAAGCTGGCTGATCAGGTTTTCAACATTTCGACATCTCCATTGAATTTGAAGATCCTTCGATGCTGAGTGGCAGTGCAGATGCGGCCGCCGTCAGCATCTACCTACGTAACTTGTATGTACTGCCATTATTAACCAGGCTAGCGCTAGCTGGCCCTTTCTGTCACGTTAGCCGGCGTATCGTTATATGTGCGGCCAATCAACCTAACTCGCCTTTGCCACACGTCCTGAATACTGATTACGCCCAACTTGAAACGCCAAGCTTAATTCCATTTTGCCTTATGCGTAGGACAAGTGGTCGGTGCTTGGCGTCACCGGTGTTCGCTACCAGATGGGTTCGGCGACAAGGGGGATCCCGGCTCTGCATAAAGGTCGGACGTTTAGCCCCTCAACCTGCCCACCTCTCACCCGGGCAAGCGTCACTTCGTTGGTTTGGAAAACCCCAATATGAAGTACAGTGCTTGGATTGCAGCCATTGTGCTTGCAGCGACTTCATTCAGCACTGTTCTTGCACAGAGCAAAACATGGTGCGTATCGAGTACCTTTTTTATTTTTATTTTTCCAAGTGAAGAATGCCACTTGATTTACTTTTACCTGAGCAGGTGCGGAAAGAACTTTATGCCCAATCAAACCGTTGTTCTCCCCGGAGGCCAGTTTCAGCTACCTCCCTCCAGTGATGAGCCTCTCGTAGCGTTCCGCTGTTCGCCTGGCTTTCGACCTTATCTTCAGGAGGATGCAAAGACTGCTTCCATGATCATTGACACTCCGATCGTTTACCAGTACATTCAAGGCGCTTCTCCTATTACGCTCTCAAGCTCGGGATCGAACTCGTCCGGTGGACTTGGAACGATGAATGTCACGATCAGCATTGGCGGTCAAGTGTTCGCCAACCCACAAGTCCCGCTCAACACCACCGAATACCAGATTGCTGTGGATCTCAGCTCTTTGCAGACGCAGAAGACGGCTTATCAGGTTACTTGCACCGCCACATACCAGGGCGAAACGACGACGACGCCCAACCACGTCAAGCCGTACTTCTCGGCCAGCGCCTCACTTCTTTACCTTCCGGACACCAATGGCTCGGTGGTGAAAACTGACTTGCGGACGGGCACGTTGTGGGCACGGCCTGCCAACGGGACGGGTGGCCCGTTCCAGCCATTTATTCCTCAGGGCTTCTATGTTTCATTCGACCAGTATCTCGCAAAGAACTTGTCCATCATCGACCAATTGAAAGCAGACGGATTCAATACTGTAGGATCCATCCTCCCTTGGCTGCCGTGGGTCAAAGCCAACGTTTTCACAGATTCACCCGATCCCTCCCTACGATGACGCTGCATTGTTCCAACAAGTTGCCAACAGAGCCGCGGCGCTCGGACTTTACATCATTTATGATATGCGATCGTGCGTTGTTGGTCATGAGCATGCAGACTCTTTGTCTTACTGCCCATGTTCTTCTAGGAGTTACCAGAACTCGTCCCTTGTCGCTGCGCAAGTCGCTACTTACAGCTCACTCCCTAACCTTCTTCTTTGGGAGACTGCTCACGAGCCGGACGGGAACTCTGATCCTTTCAATGCTGCTCGTGATGCCTATGACTTGATTTATGAGATGGATGGCTACCACCCAGTCTCGATTGTGCTGAACTGCCAGGTAAAGCGTCCCACAGTTTTGCTTGAGTGGTGACTGAATCTGTTCTGAACCTAGGATTACAACTTTGCCCCTTATGTGGAGGGTGCAGATATCGTACTCGAGGACGCCTACCCGATCGGCATTAATGCCACCTTTTCGCCTGTCTGGCATACCCCATGTACCCCCTACTTTGGCCATTGCGGTTGTGACAACTGCCAGGGCAGCATTTACGACATCAAGACTCGCATCCAGACCTTCAAGGACAGGCTCGACATCCTTGGTTATGACCGTACAAAGGCTGTATGGACCACGCCTCAGGCTATTGCCAGCGTTGGCGCGTGAGTCACCTTACGAATCATAAATGGCATGCACTAAACGTTGGCTGCAACGCAGTTACTGGAACACGGTTCCGACGGGACAACAATGGAGTGCTATGGGTATAACCTCTTTCAGCCACGGCGCGACAGGTAAAGAGCTACGACGTCATTCGTGTGGAGTACATGTTCACGCGCTCTCTCTAGGATCGATGTCATTCCAGTACCCGACGGTGACAGGCAACTCAACGACTATCGAAGGAACGTCCGTCGCCTTTACCCGCGTCATCGCCGAATATGTCCAGCCGTTCATCGCCAACCCCAAGGTCACGCACGAGACGTACGACATCGATGGCGTCGACGCAAGTGTCTGGTGGAACGGCACGGCTTACCTGTACATCAGCGCGAACCTTGTCAACGCAGAGGTCCATGTGCCGTGGGCCTCTGTCGGCCTGCATGGAATCACGTCCAACGACACGTCGCAGGTCCATCGGATCTTTTCGGTGACGCAGAACACGAATGTGACTGGGTTCAACTATAGGCCGGGGGGCGTAGGCATCTATATCGCGACGCCGCCCCCGCAGTAGGTCGCATGCGTTTAAAGTGGAGCTTGTTTGATATTCGTGATTTTTATTTATCTACTTTGGGCTTCGGACACGTTTTGTTTAGCCTGATTTTCCGATGCGAGTACTGCAAACTGATCCGTAAGATGCGTATCGAGATGGGTCCTCAGTTTCCGAAGTTCCCCCCACTTCTCGTCACCCCATCACCCTCGGCGCACGACCTCAACTGAGGCTCTGAGCGGGGCGTCTGTACCGTCACTGGTCCGCCAACGTGCCCCCTCGCCGGAGGAGAACCCATGTTGAACAACACTATACTGACAGGGTAATTGTATGAGGTCTGCGCCCAAGACCTGGCTCTCCACCCTCCGAGGCTTGTCAAGGCCGAACCGTACTTGCCAACGAACTGAGCGTGTTTCGCGTGGAATCCTATGTGGAGATTCGCCAGCTCGGGGACGGTTTCCGGAACTGTGCTCGTTCGTTCTCGTCGGTGGCCCTTTCCCGGGGTGTTACCGCCGAGCATCCAGTCTGGTGACTGGCCCATTGAAGAGATGGGTGGACCTCCTTGACGAGCTGCTCGCCAGACTATGGGACCACTAGTGGTGGCTGACGAGGCAATATTCATGGAGGCTGACATGGCATATCGTCACGAAAAGTCACGATATGCCTTTCTCCTCGTCAGCCAACCCGCCTTCTCCCCACCGACCATTACTCGATATCAGTTAGCAAATCTCATGGATACGTTGATGACCGCGGTCGCATCAAATGCGGGTAAAGACTCGGAAGACGCCTTGAAGGTGCTTGGAAGAATAGCGGACGCGTTCGACGATCCCGGATCGCTGCACAAGACAGACAAGGAGATGTTGTTCGTGGTGAACGTCGTCAAGTCGCGTCACTTGTTGACCGTCTGTCCTTTTTCTTTTTCGATTCGCCCAGAGGCGGGAGTGCTCATGCGTATGACAGAGTGTCTCGAGCGAGGAGTGTGTTTGTTCGGGATCGTATGATTCGTCGCTTGACTCGAGCTATGAAGACGTGGAGCTGGTGGAGTTGGGGGACGTCAGCGTATGGGAGCATGCGAGTGCATATCCGTACGCATCCAGACGGCGTGCATCGCCGAGAAACTTTTCGGAAAGGGTCTGTCGTCAGGTACGTCTATCGTCTCTGAGTTGGAATCGACGAGCGTGACCGGAGATGTTTGTGCAGGACGATGGAGTGTATGATGTTACGAAGATGGTTCGTGTGAGGGTGTCTTGTTGTGACGATGGACTCATGTCGGTGCCTCAGTTGCTGACGAGCAGTCCGTTGGACCGCCTCGACCGCCTGGCTAGAATGGAGTTGAAGAAGACGGGGTGGTTTGAACGAGCGTGCGTTCTGCGCCGTCTGGTCTGTCTCGGACTGAACTGATTGGTTGTAGTGACAAGTGGAGCGTGGTGGAATTGGGTCTGCAAGGGGCGAGACTGCCGGTGACACCTCCGAAGACGCCACCAAAGAAGGGAGGGGTCGAACACGTTTCGTCGATGTCACCGATACCTTCTCCGCGAGGACCGGCGAGTGTGAGAGAGCGGTGCAATACCCCGGAACGCAAGCAGGGGGATGCCGGCTCGTCACCAGCGTATTCTGAGGAGAGCGATTGCTACCTGGTCGACTTTTCGACGCTTTGTTATGCGGACGCGAATACAGTGACGCCGGTGCGGGCGTCACGGTTTTCCCGTGGGCTCGTGCCTCAGAGCGCGCAACACACGCGGGGACGGCTTGGCCAAGCAGTGCGCAACTTTGTGAGGCGGATGCTGCCGCCGCCATCGGGAGGGGCGAGGGGGAACAGCAAGGGTGGATATTCACCGCCACAGACGGAGATGACGCCGGGGAGCGACGTGTCAGGCGAGAGCGGGTGGACGTTTGCGCGGAGACGGAGCCGGTATACGTACTAGCAGTCGTAGTAGTAGTAGCCGTGCGTAATACTCAAGCGAACACTCTTGGCTTGGTCCAGAATGCCACACCCCAGCCCGCCCCAAAAACCGTCCTCTCGTTTCTCCTCGCTCAACGTCTTCAAGCTCAGGCCCGGCCCGCTCGACCCCGATGCTGCCCCGCCCCCGCCACCAAAGGATCTCAGCCCGCTCTACAACAGGTCCTTCTTTAGTCGCTCAGCCGTATCCCTCGCCCCCTCCCCCAGCCCAGATTCTTCCCTCCCCGCCACCCCAAGCGCCTGTCTCGAGTTTGGAAAACGCTCGCACATCCCCAGGGCCGCAGCAGCATCCCCCGTGCCCTCCGCCAGCTCCTTCAGGTCACACGCTCGCGCGCGAGGCGACTACCTCGTCGCGCCTTCCATGGACGGAAGCACCGACTCGAGCGGCTCGTCCCCACCCATTCCTAGCGTCAATGGCGCAACCCCTGCCATGAAACCCAAGAAGGGCGTATTCAAGCTCGCCGGCCTCGCAAAGAGGAACAGATCCAAGAAGGACCTCTCAGATACAGCCAGCGCATCCGGCAGCGTCAGCAGGAGCACCAGCCTTTGTGACCAGGACAGTACGCCAGCGAATCCCGACGCCGACGACGGAATAACGTTGCCTTGGAACTTCCAGGTGCGCAGCTCTTCCGAGTGGCACCGTCGTCGCGTCTCACCTTGTATATCCCATAGCACCACATACATGTGGACGAGGGGTGAGTGCCCACTTTGTTGTCGCGCGTACATCCATCCCACCCTCAATATTCGCGTTCGAACAGTTATATCGGTCTCCCCCCATCATGGTCTGCTGCCCTATCACAAGTAGGCTTCGACGAGGACGAGATTGCATCCATCCATGCCCGCCGCAGAGCAGCAGCAACTCGCCACCCTCCAAACACAAAACCAGCCACCACGTACTCTTCCGAACGGCCCCCGTCCCCTCACACATTCACCGTGACTCCTCCGACCTCCTCCACCTCATCCTCGGCTACCCTCCTGGATCCCGTCCCACGCTCTACGAGTTTGGGGAGGGCTTTCCAGTCCCCTTCAACGTATTCCGTCGCATCTAGCACGACCGGGCGCACGAGTCCGGCGCCTTCACCAAGGGCGCCCTCTTTCTCAATGAGGTCGATCATGAATGGCATCAAAAATTCTCTGGCGAGTGATTCGGCAAGTGCCAATCAAGGCGACAGTGAGCGCGACGGTGCAACAGGTGAGGAATCGGAACAATATATCATTGTGGTCGGAAACGAGGGTGGCCATCAAGTAATGGAGGATGAAACACTGATCGAACCCCATCCTTACGACACATCGAGCGTTCCTTCACACCAGACTCACACTTGTAGGACACGGCAAATGTCGCAGGTGATTACCCTTTGCTGGTTTTGAATCGCAATTCGTGACGTCTCCTTTAGGGGCAACAGACGCCACGAACGCCCGCCTTTCCACAGATTCAGGTGCAACGTGCCCATTCCGATGCCGGACAGGTCTCCCTGCCTTCCTCGGCCTCCTGTGCACCATCTCCGCTCGCGCACTCCATCTCCCTACCCATACCTACCCCCCCGCTTGGATACACTTATTCTAATCACTCATCACCTTCTCACCCCCTTGCTGGTGCAGGTCCTCGCCTAGGGGCACTGCCGCGGACGCCACCCAGGAGAATATACCATGTCGCGAACACGTCATCAGATTCCTATGACGGAACCAACTACGCTGAACCTCCTCCCGCCTATGCTTCACCCACCAAGGGGGAAAGATGGATACCGAAGAAAGAGAAAGAAGCGTTTGGCGCTCCACCTCCACCCAACAAACCTGTTCCCACTCTTCCTCCAGAAGAGACTCTGGGCGAGCCCTCTGGCACGAGCAATCACGACAGCACAGTGGAGGATCAGGAAGTATCCATGCCCGGAAATGGTGGCGACATGACAGGCCTTTCTACTAATAACATCCCCGGGACGGCCGACGAGGTTTTGAATATCTCGTCTTATTACGGTGGTGACTTTGTCCACGGGGGAGACGCGGAGATGAACCCAACACAGCAAGATAGGGTGTTATCTCCGACACCGCCGTTGGTGATCGACAAGAGGTTGACCAAGTTGGCAACACTCCCACCTCGGATATCCTTCCACCAGGAGGGTAGTCTGGAGGACTGGTCCGAGTCACTCTTCAGTGTGATTGGCAAAGGAAAGAGATCGAGCATTCTGATGGGGCCCAAGGGTGGCGATGCTGCGAGCGTGAGGGAGAAGAGGACATCCATTCGGCCAATGCCACTCTCTATGACTTACGAGGATGCTTCGGCGATCACGTCGAATTCTCTGTCGCCGGAGGCCGTGGCGTCAAGTCTGCCAGATGTCTCCCTTGGAGCGGACCTTACGCTTGGACCCCATGCGAGAGGAACGATGGACCTTGTCGAAGAAAGTGATGAACAAGAGCAAGCAGAGGAGTCGGAGGAGACCGAAGGTGCTCCTTCGGAGGATGATGCAGGGGAACAAGTCATGGACGTCGACACAATCACAACGGTAGAGGAGGAAGCGAGAAAAGTAGATGGGTCACCAATTACTCCCTCAACTCCACTCTTTTCCGACACTTCCCTTGCCCCCACCGTCTCATCCCTTGGTAGAGACCCTGATCCACCTGCGTCGTCGCCTCCTTCGCCGTCAGAATCGCCACGCAGAGCTAGCATTGACAGCCTTCCGCCCTCCCCTCCACCGAAGCCCAAGCCCAAGCCCACCCCCCTCGCATTGCCTCCAGCAATTTCCCTCGCACCTCCCAGAATGAGCGTCATCACAGGCATATCTGGAAAATCCCCTGTCAACCCACTTTTTGGCGCAAAACCACAACCATTACCGATTCCGATTCCTCCATCACAGATCCGTGCGCAACTCCGCCCCGCGCCGCCGAAGCCTCCTCACCCACCACCTACATCACCATTACCACCCCCAAAACGAATACCATCTCAATCCAATCTCCAGCCTCTGCCTCCCCCTCGGTCTCAATTACCACCAGTTCCTTGGCCTCAAAAGGCCCCCGAACACGACGATTCCAGTGCATCACACGCATCGCCACCAAATTGCCGCCCCAATCTGACCCTGCTTCCTGTCCGTGCCATCCCGGGTGACCGCGATTCAGGATTGTCCACGATCACGGTGACACCCGTGACGATAGCGACAGCCAAGACCGAAGTTGTTCGGACAGCAGTTGCGAGCGTCATAGAGCCCGATGCTATTTCCTTGGCTTCTAGGAGGGAAGGCATTGTTTCTACCGCGGACACCGAGCCCCAGACCTTGACGTACGACGAACCTCATATAGGCGGAGAGTCACCACGTACACACCGTGGAGAAGCGCCCGACGATTCCATGGTATCGGAAACCTCCTCGGTATCACTCTTGCGCGATGCCCCGCAGTCAAAGTGGCCGGCACCTCCACTAACTCCTATTGAATTGGAAACGGAATCGACGCCTCGTCGTGTGTCGAGGTTTACGACCTCCCTTGTACGCGTCACTCAACTACAGGCAATGGGTGGAACTGTGGCATCTCCCATCAGTTCTCACTCTTCACATGGGAGTTCGGACACGACGTCCGGCTCGACGATCGAGAGCACGCCGTTGACGATACCGAAAGGTGTCAACGGGGTGTCTCCTTCTGTAGCCCCAGCAACAAAGGGCAACTTGGCCCCAGAGGCAAGATTGCTCAGCTCAATGACGAATACCTTTGGTGGTGTCGATGTCGAGAATGAGAGCGGAGAAGGTGAAGTACGTTCGCGCCCCTTGGAGACACCCTTGTCGGAATCGCACACTTCGACATCACCTTGTACCCACCCGCTTCTGGCCTCGCTGCAGCCCTACATCACACCCCGCAATCCGGCATCTTGTTTCACGAACCTGGTCGAGATCGCCGAAGGCGAGAGTGGTTCCGTGTTTGCTGCCTGTATCGCTCCATCTTTCTCGGATGCTCAGTCGCAGCAAGATAGCACCGAGAGGCCCATACAGTCTGGCACGTCGCACGTGGCTATCAAGCGAATACCACTACCACCCATTGTATCTTCGCCTTGCTTGTCGGACGACCTGCCGATATCTAACAAGCTGGTTTCGGTGTTGCTCGAACTCTCGCTACTCAAGAATTTGGACCATGAACACCTGCTTTTGCTTGATGCCATCTACGTCGGTTCAAATTCGGCCCAAGCTGAAGAGACGGACGCTGTGGATACCTCGCTTTGGATACGGATGGAGCTCATGGAACGATCGCTCGCGGACGTGATCGGTTTGGTGGCAGAGGGTCTTGTCCTGCAGGAGAGACTAGTCGGAAGATTTGCTAGTGACGTGAGTGTTCCTTCCTTGCTCGTCGATGTCCGGCCAAGCACTGATGGTCGTCCAACAGATCCTTCATGGTCTGGATTATCTCCAGAGACAGCATATCGCTCATCGGGATGTCAGGAGCGATAACCTGTTGGTAAACGCGGCTGGCGTCGTGAAACTGGGTGCGTTGTTCGAACGCTGTGATGGCTTATTGGGTTGGTGCTCATCGCGTATTGCTGCACCCGTGTAGCGGACTTTTCAAACGCTGTTTGCGTCGATCGAAATGCGCCCACTGTCACTGGGGCGGTGGGAGTCATTTACTGGCAGGTGAGTAAAGACCCGCGAAACATGGATGGCATGGTCTGACTGTTGGTCTGTGTCGGGATACAGGCACCTGAGATGAGAGCGTAAGCCTCTTTAGTTGTTTCATCCACCATCGTATCTAATCATCGCCTTGTAGCGGTCCCTACAACGCACTGAAAGTCGACATTTGGTCTCTCGGAGCGACTGTCTGGGAACTCGCAGAAACCATTCCTCCGTTCTCCACGCCCGCCTCGCCGTCCACCCAAATGTCGTTTGCCCTCCAAAGTGCACGACATGTTGGCCCGCAATGGCCCCCGCTGACACACCCTGAACATTATTCGCGGGCCTTTCACGAGTTCTTGAGACTGTGCGGGAGAGAATCTGCGGGGAGACCTGGTCCTGGGGAACTATTAAACGTCGGTTTTCCTCACGCTGCGGCTCTGTCACTTGGAAATGCTGATTGGACTTTTCAGACGTCGTTTATCCGCAATGCATGTGGGCGTGCTGTCATATTACAACTCCTCTCACAATGCCGTGCGATCGAGGAGGCCATGGTGGCCAAGGCATCTGGTGGTCGATCATGAGTTGAGTGCATTTAGAAGTGTGCGTGTGTGTGTGGTTCACATTCTTTTATTGGGGTGTTGCGCGTACGAACCGATTTCTTATTTATTTACTTAGTCCGTTGGGTACAACATTATCAGTTATGATCGTATTTGTTTTCATCAGTATTTTTTAGCATCTTGTCTGCTTGTTTGACAATTTATTGTCATACCCTCGTTGGCATACGTTCCGAGCGTGCGGAGAATGAAGAGACGGGAACGGGAATGGTTTGTCATGGGATGTATGAGGACGTTACGAGCATGCGGAGGGTGTGAACCTTTCGGCGACTCGGACAAAGGCCCCAAGTGGTTTCGTCACCGTGTACTTGGCGATGGGCCATGATACTGGTATGGTCGTAACGGATTAGTATTCAAATCTGTCAATCTTGAGGGAGGGTCAAGCCGGCAAGCCTGAGGGTCCGGTGAAGAACTTCAAGTTTGTGGATTCTGCTGTTGCAAGATACGGCTGTGACCTCTTCAGTGTCGCAGACGCAGTGCCTTGCGGATGCTGCCAGATCACTGTACGTCCAGGAGCATTCAATTTGATAGGCTTTGACGGTCGCCCAATCGGTGGGGCCCTGAGCCTAGTCGCCGTGAGATCTGTGGGGCCACATGCGGCGTCGGCTATACGTCCGTTGTCGGTCGGCTAGTACCACAGCTCCATTCCAGCACCTTTCACGCTACAACCCTGCGTTCCGATCGGTGACGACACGGAAAACCATGTCCCCGCCGATCAAAAATAACGTTACTCAGCGTTCGGCGACGCTTTGCGAGTCTCTGGGACCCATCATGAATCATGGGTCAAAATGCCAAGTGATCACAAGTGACGCTTGGCCACACGACGTGCGCGTTTTTTGCAGGATGTATGCGCTTCCGGTTTGTAGATCGGCGGCCCAACATTGTGTACCACTCGAGTGGGGTTGGCCACCAGTACTGAGCAGTTTACGCAATTGATTGCGCTCAATTTGACTTGCCGCGAACCCTGCATTACATAAGGGCTACAAATGAAGTCACGTCATATTGGGCGCTCTTTCCGTGATTAAATAATCCAGCACACTCGACCAACGGCTTTGAATCCGACGGCTACTGTATTTACTTTCTGGATCTTGGTGATCCTCAATCCCAAGCCCGCCGTGCACAACATTGTCTTTACTGTTTTGAGACTGTGCCCAGGCTTTTTACTTGCAGCGAGGTTTGTATGTTCCAGCCGATGGGTTTCATTCCGAGTATGACGATTGCAGGGCTGGGACCGTGATTGATCCTGGGGCGCTCTAGACTTTGGATTTCTCCTTGGCCTCTACCAGAAACAGTATGCCACGGTATGCCTCCTGTCGCTGTCCGCGGACGGTGACACGCGCATGAGAGAATGTGACCCTCTCGTTCGTCTGTGAGCAGCACGCGGGATGGTGTCATTGAGGAGGCGAACCCTTCCGGTGAGGTAATGATCCAGGTTCTGTTCTCTAGTAATCAGTTCATAATACGTTTAGGCATGGAGAATAGGGACACGCCAAAGTCGCACGCCGAGGAAGTACCAACCACCTGGCACCGGAGGTTCAACGTATGCGCAACCGTTCTTGGCGGATCGGGACGCCAAGAAATGCAGGCTGGGCGAAGCGACCGCCGCTATGAAATCTTCTGTCCGAGAATCTACCAAATACCACACTGTAATCGACAAAGACGGCGAGACACGCTTTCTCTGTCTACTTGGCACTGAGTCTAATCACGAGGACCATAACGCGCGTGCGCAGTCAAGGACCGAGAAAACCAATGGAGTCTCCGGAGCGGCTGGAGGTACATAAAGGATGGTGAGTGCGAGCGATTCGCTCAACCTGGTGTTCCCAACTTCCCTATCGTTGTACAACATCCTTCCTTGTAATTTTTGCTTCGGCTTCGCGTTTCTCATGACCGCTCATCGTACTTTGGGTAGCGCGGCCAGTGCTACCACGCCTGGTTTTACTATCACCCCCCCAGAGTATCCTCCCAGCGCTGGCTCTGCTACGCCCAGAGAGGATGACACGGAATCTTTGGCAACGGTCCACTTACCGACGGATGGCTTTGATAAACTGGCTCCGTCACAACCCATTTCCACAGTCACCACTCGAGCGGCTGAACATCCAAAGAAGTCGGACGGGGGTCTGCTACAGCTCACGGATCAGACAAACCTTCTTCCGTTTAGGAAAATTCTCCCCGTGTTCGCGGGTCTTGCTCTGTGCGCCGCTATCTCTGCGCTCGACTCTGTCATTATCGCAACGGCTTTGCCCACTATATCCGACACATTCAATGCCGGGTCTATTGCGTCATGGGTGCCATCTGCCTACATGCTCACCGCGACGAGCTTCCAACCACTGTATGGTCGGTTCAGTGACATATTCGGTCGCAAGCAAGCACTTTGTGTAGCCATGGCGGTATACATGTCGGGAAGCCTGGCTTCAGGCTTCTCGACGTCCATTATTCAGCTGATCATCTTTCGTGGCTTCGCCGGTGCAGGCGGTGGCGGTATTCAAAGCATGGCACAAATCATCGTCTCCGATATCGTCAGCCTCCGAGACAGGTATGTTCTTTTGAATTGTCGCATCGGTTTAGTGTTATGAATTGAATGGCTCTTTCTCAGAGGTAAATATCAAGGCATTATTGCCGGAGCTATCGCTCTCGGTTTTGCTATGGGGCCTCCCATCGGTGGTGCTCTGGCCCAGAAGGTCTCTTGGAGAGTATGTTTTCCTTGATTTTGCTCTCGGAATGTGTTTGTTTACCGTGGCGTAGTGGTGTTTCTGGGTCAACCTTCCTATTTCGTTATTTGCCATTTGTGTCGTCGTCTTCGTACTTCCCCTCAAGCCAGTGGAGGGCAACGTGAAGAGGTATGTCTTCAATCATTTCCTATCGTCGACCCTCTCACATCATGCAGGAAGCTCTTGGCGGTAGATTACCTTGGCGCTATCTTAACGCTTATTGGATCCGTTCTCATCCTTTTGCCACTCATTTGGGTATGTGGATGCAGATCGTCTAACCCAATCATTATTAAATTAGCGCCGCTAGGGTGGTGTAACGTTTCCCTGGAATTCGCCCATCGTTCTCGGGTCGCTGTGCTCTGGAGTCATTGTCGTTTTCTTATTTTGCATTTGGGAATGGAAGGGTGCGCGTTTGCCGATCGTTCCCAGTAAGTGATCTGTCCTGTATCTTGATGAGGCCCGCTGGCTGATCAGAAATTTGCATGGTTCAGTGTATATCTTCAAGCACGTGACCGTGACAGGTGTATACATCGCCATGTTTATCAAGTATGGCTGTTTCGTAATGCTAGCTCCCGATCCCCTGACTCTGACGACCATCACAGCGGCTTCGTGTTTTTCTCTTCGCTGTACTACCTGCCGCAATTTTTCCAGGTTGCACTCGGATATTCTCCAATCCAGTCGGGAGTGTTCCTACTTCCGGTGCTCGTTAGCCAATCCTTCGCAAGTTGGACCACGGTATGTATCGTTGTGTGTAACATTGGTGTTATTGCTGATCATCATACCAACAGTTGATAGGGCTTGATCGTGAGTAGAACGGGAAAATACCGAGTGTGTGATACGCCGATATGTCCTCTTCGAAAGACTAACGCAGTCATCTTTGACCCCCCCCCCCTAGACTAGCATCTACGTTGGATTCGCCGCATTGGCCGTGGGATGTGGTTGCTTGTCTACAGTCAGAGCATCCACAACTAAAGCGTACCTCGTGGTTTATATGGTACTTTCGGGCTTGGGTGCTGGACAAGTAAGACTTGTGACAAAGTTTGAATTGGGATTGCTATGAACTCACGTGTTCACCCAGACTCTGCAAACAACCACGGTTGCAGCTCAAGCAAGTGTTCCAAGACGAGATATGTCTGTGGTGACGGCTGTCAGAAATGTAAGCTGGCTCCCCGACGCGATCAGTCGTTCGCTGAGGTCGTATTTGTCCACGATTAGTTCGTCAGGCTGTTGGGAGGGACATTGGCTCTAGCTGTTGGATCCACGTTGATGTTGGTTCATCTTTCTGCTCCAAACCTCTCCAGCTAAACTAAATCCCTGTTCGTGCAGTAACAATTCCCTCCAGAATAACCTTTCCTCCCTCTCGCTTTCCTCATTTGCGATCACCGCCATCATCAACAACCCTGCCATTCTTGGACCGAACACACCAACGTCTGCGCTTACTCCACTGGGACTCACCCCTTCGATGGCCAGCTCCGTGCTCTCACACGGATACGCAGCGGGCTTCGAACTGGTATTCATTCTCAATGCGTGCCTGGCTGCCGCCGCAGCGATTGTCAGCTTTTTCATGATCAAACATACAGAGCTGACGAGGGGCGACGAGGAGAAACTCAGAGCGGAAGCGCTGGCAGCGCTTCGTGATGGCGGCAAAGCACAGAATGATACCGAAAAGGCATAGCTCCCCGACCGAGATGACTCGGGGGTGTAAAAAGGGTAGAAACTGGGCGCATCAGTCTTGGCGTCTTGTGAGAGAGCCCATTAACGTTCCATGCGGGATGACCGCACCTATTTGCTAGGTAATTCAGAGGTCTTGAGGGTCTTGTTTCCCTTGGGCACCCAGTTAGACACATAGAGGGGGGGGGTTCTTGAAGAGTTAATGACGGACATTTGCATTTCAATCTTACAGTAACCAGTCGAATAGCATTAGGATCATAGCCTCGTACAACGCATTTTTGGCACTTGTTCAGGAAGCTTGGATGCTTTCATTTTAGGAAGGGTTCGGTCACACAATAGTTCGCCGACTTCAAGCCTAGAGCGTGTGGAATAAGGTGAACGTGGATTCGGCTGTATAATAATCACCGCGACTCTGAGAGGCGCGCGGGGGACATGGAGGACACCAAGTCTGTCTAACGCTTTGACTTGGTAACACCGACTCAGGGGAACACCACGTGAGGGAAAAGTTGGACTCGTTCATTCAAGTCCCTCTAGCTCTTGTCCGTGGCTTGTCCTTGAATGTGGTGAGACAGAAGAGGACAAAGCAGTACGCCTCAAACCGGCAATCCCCGTGCCGAGCCTGAGTCCAAGCGGCAAGTTGATCGAGTTTATCTTGACAGTATGAACAGCCTCATGGAGAGCATGGGTTCCCGTTCCACTGGCACGCTGCTGTCGAATTGTGGAATATCACAATGCACACGTGCTAACATATTCGTGGTGCCCAACAAAACGGTGAGTTAAATACCCAGCCTGAGGTAGGCCGTCCTCGGTATCCTCATCCCTTGGCCACAATCCTCTGAGCCAGCCCACGTATTTGTCTCCTCAGTACGTCAAGCGGGCACTTCTCTACTTCGTCTCGCACAACCCCCTCCTCTGCCCCGACGCCCTCGGATCGCCCCCTGTTTATGATGTGCGCCAAATTGGCCTACGATTCCCCTTCTAGACGTCCTGTACCGCGGTTTCGCTTTTCTCGAAATGCGAAGCATATGGATATGGAGGATGCGAAGGCTGCATGGGACCTCATCATTCGCCCTTCGCTTCAGCTTTGGAAGTTAGCCCTTGGTCGCGGTGCCCTTACTGCATTAAAACGACCCCAAAAGACGGCGATTTTCTGCGACGATACCTCGAGCACGTCTTCTTCAACGACAAAGGTGATTTTGGTACCATGGCTTGAAGAGTAGACGTGAATCTGAACTGTATGTCTAGAAGAGGGTTCGCTTTGATGAACAGCCCGTCACAATCTCTCGTACTAGGGGCTTCTTTGAAAGATGCAGGAAGGATTCCGGTCCGTCTTCTCCTGCACGCTCTTGTCTCGTCATTCGTGTACGTCGCTTCTCTCCTTGGTTGCGATATCCACCATTCAATCGAATACAGTTACAGGACGACGTGTGTCATACACCTCCTGAGCCTCCGCTTGAACCAGACAGTCGCTCCGTTTATGAAGATTGTCTCTCGGACCACCCG
Source organism: Boletus coccyginus (assembly GCA_025782845.1). Taxonomy (NCBI): domain Eukaryota; kingdom Fungi; phylum Basidiomycota; class Agaricomycetes; order Boletales; family Boletaceae; genus Boletus; species Boletus coccyginus. Next base: position 708,968 of record JAHZSR010000008.1, read on the forward strand.
GGCTTTCTAGCCGACCTTCAAGTCCTCGAGAGCGACGAACGTCCGGACACGCGGCCACTCAAACGCATCCGTAGATCGGAGTTCTATGAAACCGAGTCCGGCATTGCCCTGTTCGATCGGACGGGCTATGCGAACCACTGCCTCTCCAGTTGGCTAGATAAGCAACGCGAAGAAGCGAAGAAACTCGTGTTCGAAGACCCTGTACGCCTTCCTTGGCCACATCGTACCCTATCACCACCCTCAAGCGACCCACATGGCGTGGCTTGTCTCATGCTACCACTGCCCACACCTATCTCCAGGCCACCTCGATCTCTTCCTCGGCGCATGTGGAAGTACATCGAGGACGAGCTTCAAAACGCTATCGTTGTCCTCGTTATCGGACTTTTCATTCACATATGCTTATTCCTCTTTCTTTTATATGATATTCTTACTCGGGGTCTCATTCCATTGGATGACTGATCTTTATCCTCTTATATGTGGGTTTTTTTCTTTCGTTTTCCATGTGGTGTCCTTTAGGGGGTTCCTTGGTGGTCCTGTCGATCCTTCTGGTATATAACGTTATCCTCTCATTCCGAGTGTTGTATCGATAGTATGTCTGAGCCTTTACCCGGCGTGTATACTACATACCCTGCATTTTTGCGGAGCTTCCACGTTGTCTTGTCCCACGTTTAAAGGGCGAATCGGCCACCCTAAGAACCATGATAAGGATATTATGTGTCACGTGCACCGCGTCCCTTGTGATAGTGCTATAATCGCACCCTGGCGCTCGTCTGCGGCGATGGCGGAACTGATCGCTTCCACTCCTTCAGAGAGCCAGCCTCGCGGACGCGGACGAGGCAGAGGCAAGTCCAGAGGCGGCCTCGGCAAATACCTCCGTGCTCGCGGACGGGGCCATTCGTTTGGACGCCCTGCCGAGTTCACGAAACGACTCGTCCTAGAAGGCGAGGCACCGGAAGAAGACGTCGACCCCGAAGAGGCCGAAGAGATCCGCCAGCGATTCTCCAAGCGCCAACTCGCGTCCAACGCAGATCGGTATGTGGAGGAGGAACCCCAGCTGGGTTCGGACGGTACGTGTTACCGTCTCTCGGGGGGGGGGGGGGGGAGGAGGGGCCGGTAACAGTGATGGCCTGTGACGTTTTTTTTTTTTTTTTTTTAATTATTTAGGAGAGGAGATCCAAGAACCCGAGGTCGATCTGGCCGCGTTTCTGGAAAAACAACGGCTGTCAGGTTCGGCGCCCGTGCTTTCGGGTACCCTAGTACTAGACGCACAGGAGGAAGAGGACGAGGACGAGATCGACCACTCGCTGGCACATATCTCTTCCCAGCGGCACCCACCCCTACAATCGAAAAAGGGTCGCGTACAGACGATCGAGTGGGACGAATCGCTCGAACAGATGAGCCGCGAGAAAGCCACGGCCGAGGCAAACCGAGGTTCGTCGTGGCTCTCGTAACCGCAGAAGGAGGAACAAAGTCCAACAATTCTTTTCGTCCACGTCGTTTGTTTGTCCGATAGATTTAAAGGAAAGGTTTAGAGCAAAGACGAGTACGCTCAGGACGAAGCCGATGGCTCCCAAGGAGCGAAAGAAAGGTCCGTATCTCGCGCGTTTGTGTGGGGTTTTAATGTGCTAAAGCCTCTGAAGAAAATGATATCGTCGAGGCTCCACCTTTGCCTGTGGAGGGTGTCGCAAGGAAGGATCCGAAGAACGAGATGCAAGATTTCCTTGATGACCTGCTGGGGTAGGACCAGGTGGAAGTGGAATAACTATCCATCCGCTGTGCTTTTAATGATCCATACGTATACGTCGTGTGACCGAGGGACCTCTAACTTTCAAAATGGACAGCTCAAATACCATAGGTTCTGACCTGGCGATTGTCGGTCATCCGACATGGTGGACAAACCACTTCTATCCATTCTGAGTTTCGAAAGTCCCTGTAAACCCAACGGGCACAGAGCAGTCAGGGATCAACGAAGGAACGTCATTCTCTAATCAAGAGATCGAGTAGAAATACACTGTATCATCGCAGAGGCTACCTGCGAGTAAAGAAGTTTGTACGACGAATCAAAGGTGCGTGTGTGGGGCGTTTGTGTGAATGCCATGGTAGGTTCACCAAAAACGTCAATGAACGAGTGCGTCTAAAGTGAAGGACTGATCAAGGTGAGGGATACACTGGAGGAAAAATCGATGGTCATAAACGTTCGTTGCGACGTGAATATCATTGTGCGATCTGGCGCACACCACGGGGGAAAGGGGTATGTGAAATGTTACGAAACAAACAAGGGGGACATCAAACGGTAGGGGCGTACTGGGTTTGCATTGTGATGCAAACACCACCCAACGGTCGTGGTTCTTGCAGCGCGCGAAGCGGAACCGGACAGACACTAGGCAGGCTGAAAGGGCGATGATATGCCGGAACGGTGCAGCGGTCTGCGCAGTGGACGGAAACGGGACCTGAGTTCGTCATGGTGTCCTCGCTTTCCTCGATGTCGCCTCCGGAGCACGTAGCCGTGGGAGATGGTTGTTGGTATTGCGAAGAATAACTAGGAAGAGACGGCGAGGAACAGCCAGCTGCCTTTTCAACGTCAACGTCAACGTCAAAAGATCTCACCGCGGAAGACACGGGTGAGATTGCGTATTTGACATGCGGAGAAGTGGTAGGAACATATACAGGCAAAGATCCGACGGAATTTTTTTTGTTTAGATTCGACTTCCATCTGGCGAGATGACAGCTTAGCAATGCAAAAGTATGATGTATAAGGACGACACACTTTTGCGGCATATATGCGGGCATTTCAGATGCACGTTTGTACCCGATCAACTTTGCGACATGCAAGAAGGCGGCACGGTAACTTTTGCGAGCCTCGGATCCAAGACCAAACAAGAAAAAGAACACGAATCCAGAAGCGGGGAACAACCACCGTGTGAGCTCCACGGAGAGTCGATAGTTAGGATCGCTCATCCATACGACGGCGGGGATTTGACCGACATAAGAAAAGTTGTAATGCGTGTCAGCCCACGATATCCACGGTTGAATCTGGACGCCTTTGTTCGCGATGTAGATGCTGTATATGCTGATAGGAACTGTGAACAACATTTCTGAGAGAGCTAACATCATCAAACGAATATATCTGGTCATGCTCAGTGAGCTGTAGGTTGACAGAAGTTGAGAGAACTCCAATCGGCGCTTGTAAAAGGCGTGCAGTGTGAAAGCTAACAATTAATGAGTAAGCTATAGCGTGGCGTCCATTGTAGACTCACCCGAGAATACAAATGAGATGCAACCTAAAAGACTGGGCCACATGAACACGAGGAAGTAAGCCAAAAGCGTATTGTAGATGGAAGGGTAACAGCCGACGTCTTCCAAGATGTCGAAGCGATGGCCTGTTTTCAAAATTAGGAGTGGATATCATCTCTCGCTTGTTCACACGCACCCTGGACGACGTAATCTACAGAGACAGCATTCAACAAATGAGGGATCTGGGTGCTATGGAAGAACTCACGCAGCGCCATGATGAGCATTGGGATCCCGAAAGCGGTACATGAGTCAAGGACGGCGGCACGACATCTCTGCGTGAACGATTATTATCTGCCTCAAGGCATGCTAATGCTCGAACGTACATCCTGACGGGTCTTAACAGCCGTCTTGATAGAAGAAATAACGTATAACCGTCTGCTGATGCAAAGCCCAGCTGCAGGAATGCCCACGCCAGCACCCAGAAGAATCTTTGAAGCTGACGAGGTGTGAGAAAACGCTGAATAGATGAATGGGTAGACATACAGATGTCACACCAGACGGGAGCTAGGTTCAAAGTATTGTTCCTCCAAATAACTGAGTTAATAAACTCCAAGAGGCAAGCTACCGACACCCAGACGATGTAGGCGCAAGTGCCAACGTTCCATGCCTGAATATGCAATGGGAGAGGGATGAGGATGAGGAAGAAACTAAAGAAAGCAAACACGGAGAAAAGAGGATATGTAGGATTGACATTCACGTCCATGATGGGGGGTGTTGAAATGAGGAAAGAAAAGAACAGACCTCAGAGAAACTTGTCAGGGCCCCGACATGCCTTTGACTCTGCACGAACAAAGAACGGGGAGTTGCGAATCGAACCTTTGTCGGTAGCGTAATGTTATTAAAACACTAGCGGCAGGTTGCACAGCCACATGAGGTACCTTTGTTACGCTCGTTATATCCAATGCACAATGCACTCGGGGCTGAATGCACCCACAGTGTCCTAATGGTCAAACAATGCGAAATCCTCAGAGCTAGGGCATGTCAAGAATAAAGCAACACAACATGCCGCAAGGCACATCCAATCACCTGATCGTTTAAATATTTTGAAGTTTGTGACCAGGAAAGTGGTAACTGATGCGGCATGGCCACCCGACCAATATATAATGCGTGACCCTGAGGATGTTCAATGATTGTCCCACCTCCAGACACCTGGGGGATAGGCCGAGTGCTGGGGGATGGTCCGATGGATACCCATGATCTTCAGGAAGGGTGAGTAACAGTAATCTCTGCAGAACTTTGAATCTTGTCCATGAGCCTATCAGCCGCTTTCCGACTCCGCGTGTTTTACGAAGGCCTTCTGCATGGCGCCAAGCCGTTTCACCATCTCAGTATCTCGTACGGCTCGAGTACTTATATATGCACTGTGCTCAATGTCCATGGTTACGATCCAGATGCGCAAAGCTTCTACTAGCAGATACCTGAGGACCATCGATATTAGTAGAGATCAAGGTGGCAGGAAGTACCTTCATAAAACACTAACGACGACCGATAGTTCGGCTCTTACTAACGGTGTCCGCGTACATCTGCGTGTGAGACATGTGTCTCGGGGATGACAGGATCTGGTCTCGAACCAGACGTTCTGGAAAGCTGTGTTTCCTGCTGTGTGTAAATACTTCCTCTGGGCCCCCGGAAGGGGCACCAAGAACAGACAGAACCAGGGACCAACCGATCACAGTGGACGTATGCGCATGGATAATTAGATAAGTAGTCAGGACCAAGAGTTGAACGTTGAAACAGCGTCCGGGATCCTACGTGGGTCTGTTAAAGCGCACGAGGTTAGGTGAACCTGGGAGACAAAAAATGACTCACTCTCACTGGTGGATTCGCCAAGGCAATTGAAATGCAGGGAAAGTATAATTACGTAATATTGAGGAACGTATATGCTGGCGGGAGTGACGTCACACCTGCTAAAGCATCCGATATCCGGCTCCGAAGCCACAGCGTTTGCAGGTTGGCCGGCAACGCTCCCCCGGTACTCGACGGTGCAACGGTGCATGCAAAATACCAGGTTGCCCGATACAAATACGATCACCATTTCCATTTCAATTGCAAACTGGCATTGCAAACGTTCGAAATTATTAAATAAACACATGCATTACTCTTCAAACTCCGCCTAGAAATACTGCCAGCTCCGAGTCCCCCCTGATTTCTCCACCACCGTCGACGCAAACGAATGAACGGTTCAATCATGCGGCGGAGGCGCTGTGGCGATCTCAAATCGCCCTCTATGAGCGACACCGAGTACTTCAGCGACAGCGCGGTCCATGCTGTCGGGCACCCCACGGGAGACGTCTCTTCCCCTTCCGAGGCCTATGTTTCCGAAGTCGACTCTGCCGGAGAAGAATCAGATAGTCCTGCTGCATCTGGATCGGCGCTCCCACCACCATCCAAGACCCAGTTTTCAGGAGAACTAAAGGCACCGGCTGAAGAATCTGAAGACTTGTCTGATGCCGTCAATGAGCGTGCCTGGTATGAATTCGACCTATCGGTGGTCCTCGCCCTTCTCTCTCCCATCGCAAATTGGCTGACAGGGAGCGATCACGTCAAAAACATCCTCCTCATTCTTCTCCTTGTCTTTTACCTCCACCAAATTATCGAAGGTGGGTCTCTTTTGTCGTCATCGTCCTTTGTCCTCCGTGGAAAATAATATCTCAGTCCCTTGGAGTCTTTACCTGGCGTCAAGACCACGCCGCGCACTTCGTAAAGAATATTCTTCCACTGCGGACAAGTACCATCAAACCGCTTTATCCGAATTGCACACACTCGAGATCTTTTATCTCACCTTATCCGTTTTGTCTCCTTTCCTCGGCGCATCACTCCTCCGCACAGTCGTGGTCTCCTTTACTGGCCCGTCGACTGTCTCATGGTTTAGTTTATCCCTTTTTGTGCTGGCAACTGGAATGCGTCCGTGGAAGCATGCCATCCAGCGTCTTCGGGAACGAACCACAGACCTGCACACCATCATCCACTATCCTCCATCGGATACTCAGAAAATGGAGGCTTTGATAGACAGGGTTGCACAGCTGGAAGCTGAGCTCGAGTCTTTACGGGAACAGTCCGAAGCTTTCAACTCGGAGACGTGCGAGCACATGGAGGACGCAATCAAGATGATGGGGATAGCAGCGCGTAGGCAGGAGAAGAAGGCAGAGGTTACAAAAGCTTTTGTAGAGGGAAGGTTGACGAAACTGGAGCAAAACGTTGAAGTCCTTTTAGAACGAATGGAGATTCGTGCCGACAGGCCGGCTCTCTACAGAATCATGGCCCAAATTTCCACGTTTGTCTCGGCATTGATCGAGCATTTGTCTCCGATCCTTCCCACATGGATCGTGGTTCGATATCGGGGTAACATTTCCCGCTCCCCTCGATCTTCGCCGAAGATGGCTCGCTCCCGCACTTCCATAAAACTCGAGACTATACCTGAGGTCGCCACATTCCAGCCAAAGTGTTCCTCTCAGCCTTCTCGTTTTCTACGCATCCCAGGCCTTGGCCTTGCTTTACGTATCGGCGACCTTGCGACACTCCCACTCCGCCGTATAGTCGCCTATCTTCTTGCAGGACAAGTATACACACCACGTGCACACGCGTCGTCCTAGTTTCCCGTCTGCAGTTCCCTACACTACACCTTCACGATAAAGTATCTGCAACATGCACGCTCTCGGACCTTCCTATCCACCCTTTTACTGTATCTTTGCGGGGCTGTTATCAAATTCGCTCAGGAATGTATAAGTATCCTTTCCGCCGACACTTGGGTCTTGTAGCTTGGGAACCTGGAATAGTTTGTACTGGCCGTATCAGGTGATTGCTTTCATACCTGCTATTCTTGGACTTACTCTTGTCCCTCGGATGTAGTGTTATCGAAGCTTCCGGGGCACGATGACCTTCGCTCTTGTATTTTCTGAGGAAGTGGGTTTGTCAAACCGGAAGGGGCTGTCGCACAATCAATATTGATGTTGTGGCGCTACCTTTGTATTCCGGCGCCGCGTTGCATCTCACTGCGCTTGCGCGAGGGACTTAAGCCTGAGCCCTGGTGCGAGGGAAGCTGCCACTTTTCGATACCTGCTTCGTCCTTTCTTGGTCCTCGTTGCATTGTCGCGATGTATTCAGAAGTTTTGATCCTATCCTTCATTTCTGCTGCATTGGTTCTTGTGCCCCTGATCTGGTACCTCCATGCTCGCAACATCGCCGCTGTGGCCATTGGAATATGGCTTTCGGGTACGAATTTAATATACGCGGTCGACGCCCTGGTCTGGGCCGAGGATGCTGACATCGAAGCGTCGGTGTGGTGTGACCTTTGTAAGTTTATCTCAATATCTACCGCCCACCCCTTGTGCTGACTTGGGGACTCCCTGAAGCAACGAGTTTTATTATTGGTTCGCATATTGCGCTGCCGGCAGCCTGCCTCTCTGTCTGTATCCATCTTGAACGTCTGGCTTCATTTTTTCAAACCTCCACACCCCAAGCGAAAAGACGACGTATTATATTCGAGTGTTTGATGTGCTTCGGATTACCACTCGTGTACATTGCTCTGCGTACGTTTGCTCTGAGCCTTTCGATTGCCTTCACTCAAGCATACGTCATGTTTGGTAGACCTGATCGTTCAACCGCGCCGATTCGATTTATTTTATGGCTTTGGTTGTCGACCTGCTACTTACCCTGCCGTCGCTACCATCTTTCTTGTCGTGGTCCCCCCACTTGTACTGACAGTCGCGACATTCGTTTGCGCTGGTACGTCCTGTCCTCCCTGTCTCTCAAGTTCGAGACTTTGTACCTATATACCACCGCAGGGATTTCTTGGCGTCATCTCGTTGTCCATGGCGTCCGGTTTGATGGAAAGAGGGGTTCAATCTCCTCTGTTACGCGCAACTTGTATCTCCGGCTCATTGGGATGGCACTACTGGAAGTGTTATCATCTGCTATCTTGGTCGTCGTTGTGATGTGGGTTGTAGTTATCCCCAGGGCTCGCCCCCATAGGGAATATGTCGAAAGATCTGAGTCAGATTCTTATATGGGACGCTGAGGCGATCACCGACACCGTTCGGACTGTGCTAGAGATCGAATGGTCAGTGACTGTGGTTCAGTCGGTCGCATTCTTTGGGTTGTTTGCCTGCAGGATGGAAGTTGTGTGTGAAGGGTGGGAGCTGGTCCGCTCGTTTATGCAATTATTGAGAAGATCGAATCTGTCCGTAATGTTCGGACGAGGTATTTCAGAGCAACCACAGATAAAGTATGCAGCAGTTATTGATCGGGACCTACCTTTGCTGATATGTAGGCTGCTAGCACCCCTGTGCCAACCCTCCAATTACGGAGGTCGATCTGTCGCTGGTTATTCAGTCCGCCAGCATGCTCACTGCATACGGTTAGTCGATGAACAAGTCTCTCCCGTCGACACCTGCCCATCGCAACCCCCTTCCCTCGTCGAGGAGGCACAGGAGGACGTTGTGATCTCTGCTATCGCCCCAGCTATGGTCCCCCTCGAGTCGCCGTCTCGCGCTTCGGCCATCGCGCCTTCGTACAACTCGCTCGAGCCCGATTTCGGCCCCAGTCAACTTGTTCTTTCCTCTTACGCGTGGCCTCAACCGCCGACGCGGTCGATCCGCTCGTCTTCCCCGTCGTTCCTCTAGCGTGGGATACCACCTCGAGCTACTTGAAGCTGTTTGACGTGGATATCGATGTGCCATTTCCCCGGACGAAACCTGCCGTGCATGTCAGATCGTGGACCGCCAACTTCTTCGATAAGCTTCCAGGGTGCGGGTGGGAGAACCGTCATGCGATCTATGTGACAGTGGTAAGGGAAAGACGATAATTTCTCCCATCCTTTATCTCCTTGTTTTTCCTTCAAGCGTTTGCCAGGAATGCGCTACGCTCTTTTCAGTCCTTCTACTCTTTGTAGCTCTAGCCTGTCGAATTCACTTTCTTGTAGATTAGCATGAAGCACCGCTTGTTTGTAGCAAACGTAGGATGAATGCAAGGTGATGAGTAAATCCTTGGTATTATCACTCTGGGTGTCGTTTACTTGGTGATTCAATATTTCGATGCCAAAGTCATCCAGCATGGTGGCACGCGGCACGCGGCAACTCCCGACAGGTCCCAGTCAACTCCTGCCTCTTCCTTTCAAGCCCAGTGAGTCTCACGTTCGGTCCCGATCATAACTACGCCTTCAAGCATCGCCGCTTTCTGCCATCTCAAGACGCCCCGAATCCCACGACGACAAAAATCGTATCATTGTCTTTCGTACTCACTAGCTCCGACATAGTGACACCTTGTATTCTATAGTGGTCCCATAAACTTGCTGCCTGGATCCTCTGGTGGGGGTTGAATGCAAGCTTTTGCTGGGGTACGATCCTTCCTTGGTGCGGACTTGATGCGGGTGCTAGTGTTATGACCTATGCAGTTTCCTCCTCCGACCGTCGGCGTCCAGTCTTCTATCGCTTGGTGTTACATACCATTTGGGTGGCGGATCATGGGTCGACTGCCCTCATCTCAGCTTCCCGCCGCTCTACTCTCAACGTGAGAAATGATCTGTGCTCCATTCAGGTTTTCATTTTCTTCGTCGGTAGTCTAAGGTCGGTTTGGTCATCGTCACATATGCTCATGCTTCGATAGCCTCCGAATGCCGGATTTGACGCCACATGATAACACCGCTTTCCCTTCGCTTTTTGTTCGCTCTCCCGCTTTACCACGTCGGGTCACAAACGAACTTCCAAATCTGGGTATCTCCTTGTATGTCGAAATGGGAAGGTGGCGGGAGCGAAGTTAATCAACAATGTATGAATCCTCTTTATTTATTAGACCCTCCCAAGGCAAAGGTTGTGTAGCTGTCCGTTTCTCCCACTCTCATCGAGCTACTAGCGCCTCAATTCTAGTCAGCCAGCACTCGCTTGAATCATATCAACTGCTTTCGTGGTGAGATGGTCGCCGATGCACCAAACTGGTTTTTCTCCACTTGTGCCTTTATCAGCTTTGTGCTATGCATGATTCCTCTTCCGTGGCATCTTCAAGGTAATTTCATCGTCACCAAGTACCATGCATTTTCTGATGTGCTATCCAGCCTGGAACACAGGTACCTGTCTGTACATGATTTGGACGGGCTTGGCGTGCTTGAACCAATTCATCAACTCCGTGGTTTGGAATTCGGATGTCATCAACAGGGCACCGGTATGGTGCGACATCTGTATGTGTTTCTCCCTTTTTTTATACTGGCACGTCTCACCACAGTCGTACAGCTACCCACTTTATGGTTGCAAGCTCGGTGGCCATCCCCGCAGCATCCCTCTGTATAAATCGTCGCTTGTACCAGATTGCTTCAGTTCAATCCGTGACAAAGACGCGTGCGCAGAAGCGACGTGATGTCATCGTTGATCTGTCTATCGGTATCGGACTTCCCATCATTGTGATGATTCTCCGTGAGTGCTACAGAACAGACTCATGCGGGATTTTTGCTGACTGACCTGCCATCAGACATCGTCGTCCAGGCTCATCGCTTTATGATTTATGAAGAAGTCGGTTGTTTCCCGTTCACTTGGAATACTCCCCTTGCGTACCCTCTTTTCCTTGCTTGGCCTATCGTCATTGGCCTGGTATCGGCAACTTATTGCAGTGCGTGTGCCTAAGACATGTGGTGGTGTTGTCCTAATCGCATTTTACAGTCGGGACTATCCGTGAGCTCGCCATTCGGAGAGCCCAGTTCAAGGAATTCCTTTCAACCAGCAGGACATTGAGTTCCAGTCGGTATTTCCGCCTCATGGGTCTTGCTGGGATCGAAATCCTCTGCACCGTTCCTCTTGCAAGTTATTCCGTCTACCTCAACTTGGCGGCGAGCCCGTTGCAGGCGTACGTGAGCTGGGACTATGCCCATGCCGAATTTAATGTCGTCGATCAAGTCCCTGCTGCTGTGTGGCAAGCGGATCCCACATTTTTGGTTAGCATTGAGTTGACCCGCTGGTTCGTCGTCATCTGTGCGGTCGTTTTCTTCGCATTTTTCGGGTTTGCGGACGAAGCGAGGAGGAATTACCGTCTTGCATATGTGTCGGTTGCCAAGCGGGTTGGTCTCTCCACTGGATCATTCTCCGCCACCGGAACATGGTCTCCTGACGAGTACGTCAAATTGAATTTTGAACTCACTCCCATCCGATCTCACGGATCTTACTCCATGACAGGACCAATCCAGACATGTCGTACAACAGCCGCTCTGCCACCATCCCTGTCTTCGTCACGCACCAAATGGAGGAGAAGCGCGATTCGGTTGCATCGTATTCGTCACGTGTGTCGTTGCAGGATTGCGGTGGTGCGTTGGCGGTTGTGAAGGAGCCGTTATCTCCCATGGCCACGTCGTCGGGATCGATGTCGAGGGAGTCACTACCCACATCGCCCGTGGACATGGCCCGGGGCGCTTTGCCCACCCTCCCCGAGGCTACGCTCGATGTGAACGCGCCGCCTCCGTACACTCCTGATGTTCCCCACGCAATTTAATGCTGTCCCGCTCTTCACTCTCCCATCTACGATTGACTTTGACGAAAAATCTTCCCCTGTTCGTTTCACTCTAGAGTTCTGGTGCTGTCTCGTTACTGCCGGTCACTTTGTATTGATAGCGCGAATTTCCCCTCCTCTCTCAATGACTCGCTCCTTTTTTTGAATGCGCCCTTAGTGGATACCCCCGGAGTCCTCCCTTGAAGTATTGTATCTCTATTGTTATGTATAATCCTGATAGACCGTAGCATTCTTTTTTGTGTATTGACACTGTTTGAAATCTATACCGTGTTCCCGTCGCAAAATCCTGGCCAGGCTCGGAGTCCGAGCTCACATGGCATGACATCGTTGTACTTAGTTCTCACCGTGACGCTAGCTTAGTTTTTAGCCCATTGGCCCACGCTGCGTACGTCAAATTTCCCATGAACACGCTGGCGTGACTCACGTTTCTCCCTGGCCTGGTACAACGTATACGCCGTACGAGTTACCTTATTTGGATCTTGTCTTACTGATCACGGTTTTACACGGTATTGTGAAAGCCTGAGGCTCTGACTTACTAGGGCAGTATTTGTGTGATCCCACATGATTGTGGTCGATGATGCATCTAGTACCCCCTACAAAACAGGGCAAAACAGATGCGAATTCCCAGGCATAATTGCATGCCAGATTAATTTTGCCTCCGACTTCCAAGCTTTTTGGCCAAACTTAGGTACGGCGCCCCTGCCGCCTTGGGCTGTGACGTCTGGAAATGAGACGAGGAACCTCATGACAGCTAGAGTCGACTCCCTTCTAGTCGGATATAAGGTACTATATCCCATCCTCGCTGATAGCAGTTACTTTTTCCCATATCCCAAATTGACATGAAGGGCCTTGCGTCATCTCTCAAAAGCCTCATACTCTAAGTAGCGACACTGATACCTTGCGGTCGACCAAGAGATGTCTGCCAGGTACGCGGGAGTCGACTGTACGTGTGATTTTAAATGCTTCGAACCCCGTTCTTCGCAACGCAACCAGTATGCATTCCCATTTCGGGCCACAAACGAGCTTCCATAATTAGGCGTCGGTTTATATGTCGAAACACGGGTGAGTGTTGTCTGCGTTCCTTACACCCGAGATAAGGGGACGTCCAAATCCGAGTACAAGGTAGGCCATCCCCTTTATTAGACGCTCACAAGGCATAAGTAACTGTCCTTCCCCCCTCCCCATCCCGTAATTGAATATCTAGCGCTTCGGTCTGGTCAGCCCCGCGTCCGAATTATATCATCTACAACTGCGTTGAGATGGTCGCCGATGTGCCAAACTGGTTTTTCTCCACGTGGGCCTTTATTGGCTTTGTGCTATGCATGATTCCACTTCCATGGCATCTTGAAGGTAATTTTATCGTCCCGAAGTACCATACATTCTCTGATGTACTATCCAGCTTGGAACACGGGTACCTGTCTGTACATGATTTGGACGGGCTTGGCGTGCTTGAACCAATTCATCAACTCCGTGGTTTGGAATTCGGATGTCATCAACAGGGCACCGGTATGGTGCGACATCTGTACGTGTTCCTCTTTGTTTACTCTTTGGGCACTGCTCACTACGGTCGTGCAGCTACCCACTTTATGGTTGCAAGCTCGGTGGCCCTCCCTGCAGCATCCCTCTGTATAAATCGTCGCTTGTACCAGATTGCTTCAATTCAATCTGTCACAAAGACGCGTGCACAGAAGCGACGTGATGTCATCGTTGATCTGTCTATCGGTATTGGACTTCCCGTCATTGTTATGATTCTCCGTGAGTGCTACAGAACAGACTCATGCTGGATTGTTGCTGAGTGACCTGCCATCAGACATCGTCGTCCAGGCCTATCGTTTCTTTATTTTTGAAGAAGTCGGTTGTTACCCCTCCACTTGGAATACTTACCTTACGTACCCTCTTTACTATACTTGGCCTATCGTCATTGGCCTGGTATCGGCAACTTATTGCAGTGCGTGTGCCCAAGACATGTGGTGGTGTTGTCCTAATCGCATTTTACAGTCGGGACTATCCGTGAACTCGCCATTCGGAGAGCCCAGTTTAAGGAGTTCCTTGCAGCCAACAAGAACCTGAGTTCCGGTCGGTATTTCCGCCTCATGGGTCTTGCTGGGATCGAAATCCTCTGCACTGTTCCTCTTGCAAGTTATTCCATCTATCTCAACTTGACGACAAGCACGGTGCGGGCGTACGTGAGCTGGGACTATGCTCATTCCGAATTTAATGTCGTCGAACAAGTCCCCGCTGCTGAGTGGCAAGCGGATCCCGTAAATGTGGTCAGCGTTGAGTTGAGCCGCTGGTTCGTCGTCCTCTGTGCGGTCATTTTCTTCGCATTTTTCGGGTTTGCGGACGAAGCGAAGAGGAATTACCGTCTTGCATATATGTCGGCCGCCAAACGGGTTGGTCTCTCCACTGGATCATTCTCTGCCACCGGAACATGGTCTGCCAATGGGTACGTCAAATTAAATTCTGATCTTACTCACTCCCGGTCTCACGGATCTTGCTCCACAATAGCACCAACCCAGACACGTCGTATAACAGCCGCTCTGCTACCATGCCCGTCTTCATCACCCACCAGATGGAGAATAAGCGCGATTCGCTTGCGTCATTTTCGTCACGCTTGTCGTTGCCCGATTACGGTGGTGCATTGGCCGACTTGAAGGAGCCGTTTTCGCCCACGGCCACGTCGTCGGGGTCGATATCGAAGGAGTCCCTGCCCAGATCGCCCGTGGACGTCAACGCTCTGCCTGCCCTCCCCGAGACTACGCTGGATATAAGTGCGCCGCCTCGGTACCCTTCTGATGCTCCCCACTCCGTCTAAATTGATCGCGGCCTTGCGCTCTTCTCTCGCCTGCATTTGGGGTGACGTCGGCAAAAAAACTTTGCTGAAAACTCTGCTCGCACTTCGTTTCACTCTCACGGTCTAGCGTTGTCTCCTATCCCTTTCTGTCATTTTGTACTGATAGCGAATTTCCTCACTCTCTTTCTCTCAACCTCCCATTCCCTTTTTGTAACACATTCCCATAGTGGATACCCTCTCCTCCCCCTCCCCCGAACTCTCGTATCAATATTGCTATGTATACTTTAGGGCTCGATAGACCTCTTGATAGACTCAGTGTAGCATTTTCAACGGTAGGGTTCTTAGTGTTTTGAATATATCCCGAGAGTCCTTGAAAGTGAAAATAAATGCATTGTAGAACTAAATATTCCCATTGTCTCCTGGACAACTAGAGGTCCCCCCAGTGACCTTGTATACAACTTGGTTGCCGTGCGCGCTGTCTCAGACTCTGTGACGAGCGCATAGGTACTAGTAGGGCGGATGCTGAATTCCAAGGTGAAGTGCAGGCAGAGGTACGGAAGCAGTCCGCGCACCGGTGAGGAAGGCGGGGGTGAGTGCGGTAGGATTTGGGGTAGGTGAGGTGGGGGGGAGGGCGTGGAGGTGAGGGAGTGCGAGGGCGGTCGGACAGTATCCACTCAGTGCAAAGAGGGCCAAGCCCACCATAACGGCGTTCAGATCTTGGACTGCAGGCGGTGTTGTCACGTTCACCCACTCTGATCGACTGACACGATTCCGAACGTTGTGCACCGCGTTGTTCGCGTTGTCGCTCGGTGGGGGGTCGGGACGTTGAGCGGTGTGTTACCATATTCTAACTTGAAGCGTGAAAAGGGGTAAAGACTTTACTAATATCACATGGAAAGAGACGTGACTGGTGTTTGGATGTGTCACTGTCCTTTTCAGGCAACCTTGCTGCATGGGAAAACTGTACTCAAAACATACCCCATATCAGCATTGCTATATCTCTACAACTACCTACCAGAAGTAGATTAAAAATATACCACTGAGCACTGACAGACCTAGAGAATGTATTCTGTGTGGACTGGTTGAGAAATAATGAAGTTTTAAAGTTTCAATTTCTGAGGTTTGGCATATGCTGCTTGAATCACAAAAGACACTACTATAGATTGAGTAGCAGGTAGTAGGCAGCCAACATTTGTCCCTAGTTATGTGCAAAGTAATATCTAATGTACAATGATGAATGAAGTCCATTTATTTTGAGCTCAGAGCATGCTGAAGAGCCTCATAAATGTCTGCCTCTATCTGAGCCTCAAGTTTGAGATCCTCTGACCAATGATCACCAGAGGTGGCCCTCAGTGCCTCCTGTAAGTTGGCACAAATGGCCTTGAACCAATGTGTCAGTCAAATACAGTAGAATGCCAGTATTCCAAAAGGGAGTGCTGTGGCTAGCCTACCTCCAGTAAGAGAAACTTGAGTTGGGCATTCACAACCACATTATTAATCATCAAATGGTTACCAGGGTGAATGTTTGTGAAACTGCCAGACACTACATAGTTCAGTTTCAGGATCTATAAATTGAGATATCACCTTATCAAACCATTTTTTCGATATGTTTCCTGATTCAATCACCTCCAGAACACCAGGATGGAGAGGTTCAATAGAAGGGACATGATTTGCAAGAATAGACATGCAGCTGAAATGTTTACTTGGATGATATCCTCAGACGTAAATATGACCTGCTGATGACAAGAATGGGCCATCAGAAATGTGGATGTGAGCCAGCTGTGATGGACCTAGTGGGGAAGGATGAGTGAAAGGTTGATTTTATCTGACTCTGTGAAGCTACACCTCTGAACACTAGTACTGAGTGCCGAGGGCATGGATTTGGCAGCAGATGAAAGCAAATACAATGTTGCAGGCACCAGCATCTTCTATTGAGTACTGGTACTTGTACCTGAAGCAGATAGTAGGGTGGACATCAGAAAAATAAAGGTTGGCTTGACAGTGCTTGACAGTGCTAGACAGTGTCATAGTGCTCATAGTGAGGGTCCATATTGACAGTACTCTCATAGTACTATGTATCATAGTCTTTCATAGTATTGGCTAAAATCATAGTATTTCACAGTTTGTCTGTAATGTGTTCATAGACTTTTACAGTGATCTCACAGTCTGTCACAGTCTGTTATAGTATTGTCATAGTGTGTCATAGTATAATAAAATTGAGTAAAAAATAAAACCAAAAGATTAATATTTTGATCAGTACACCTCTACTAACCCTAATTCTAATCAACTTGTAGTATACTACCAATCCTAATGCTAATCCTACACATTTAGTATACTTTGATAGTCTAATTGTAATCCAATACCTATAGTACACTTTTACACACTTCTAATTTTAATTTCAAAGCTACACTCATTATTATGCTTTTTTATGTACTCCTTACTACACTTTTAAGTGGCCAAATGGAAATTATAAATATATGCAGTGGCAGGGGTTGAACTTGAGACCTTTCCAAAATGGAAATTGTCAGATACATTAACCATCAGACCTTGCATAATTTCATGGCCCTCCAGGCATTCCTGGACCTGCAAGTTCTTTGTTGTAGTGGTCTGCATTGTGCATTTGTGATAGAATACATTTGAGAAACTATTGTAATATTGTAATGCATACTATGATTGTAAAAGAAGTTGAAGTTATACTGCATATATATATAATATGTATGGACTATAATGTCCTATATATTTAGAGCAAAATGGCCTGCCTAATTGTCAAGAAACGAGAGTTTTGTGTTGGTGGTTATTAATGTCCTACAATGAATTGGTTTAGAATAGCGCAATGGGAACTGTTAGACATCCCTTGTCCTTGTCTGTTCATCATGATTCAGGGTACTCAATGGTGTGTCCACAAATGTGAGTAAAATGGCCAGCTTGTTGGTCAGATTTGCACAACTGCATCAGTGTTTGAATGTGAAAGGCATGTTGTTTGTATTTATAGAGTGCTCTGAGTGTCATGAGTGTCCATGCACCCTGGTACTGCTGGATTGGATTTATAATGGTATCTTGTCATGATGTGAGTGATGGATACACAGAGAATATTTTGTCTGATGAGACAAAGTTCATCAATACTGATAGATGAAAGTTAAGGATAGTGGGCAGGGGCAATGTAGTGCAAGCCTCTATAGTGTCAATGTTTCAATGGTTCTGATGATAGGTAGTGATGGCTTGAATTGATGGTAGATGATACAAGGGTAGATTATGTGTGTCATTGCATACGAATCCAGCATGTTGCATGAAAGCTGTCAAGTGCTGGATACATCCAGCTCCAATGAACACATTCAGATCATGAACATTCCATTATTAATTTTCAAAGGCAAAAATAATTTTGAGTGTGGCAGAGCTCAAGATTACTGTGTCATCATTTCCAAGGGTGAGAAGGAAGGCATAAGGGAAGTTGAAAAACTGTGCATATAGCTGGATGATTCGATGGTGGAAAAGACGAAGAACTTCATTATGATTTGCATGGTTTGTGGCTGCAAACCTAACAAAATCTTTGAATGGTAAGAAGTTGAGGACATGTGCCAGTATTTCTGAGGTTGTAAAGAATGATGTTTTGGTAGTAGAGAACAACATGTCATCAATTAGGGTTTCATGAGTGGCTGAGATTGTGATGTGTTATGCAAACCCCTCTTTCGAGCTTATGCAAGAGGAGTTTGTGGTGTTAAGCATTATTTTGTCTCCCATCATGGCCACTGGTAACTGACTGCAGACAGTGAATATTTATCTTCATGAAAATGGAGTTGGCAATGACTTCTTGAAAGTTGAACTGCCAGATTTACCTGCAGAAAAAACAACATTCAATGTCACTATGCTTAGCAAACAGATCACCTGTACCATGGTCTTTGGGATGATAGGTGTTCAAGGCACAACACCAATGGAAATCATGGTGGTCTATGATGCAAGATTGCACTATGACCTACCTAGACTTATCAAATGTCCCTATCTTATTTTGGCAAGATCCGTTGAGAATATAAAGTACATTGATTTGACCATAGAACACTTGAATGATATTGGGAATATCATTGATGTGTGAGTTCTTTATAAAGTACCAACTTTAATTCTAATGATTAGTAGATTGCTCACAGAGGAGGCGGAACGATCTGAGCATCGAGTCAATCGTGAAGTTATAGCTTTCTATGTCACTGCCAGTATTTGGAGTGGCATTTGTCCTATGGTGATTGTGGAGACTGTCAGTAGCAATTTCCAACTAGTGCATGTCCACAATTACTTTGGTGATGTGGCAAATATAGCATCATGTGTTGTTGATGTTAGCCAGACGAAATCAGGAAAGTGTCTTCTGGGAGTGTTTGACTGAAAGCTACACAATGATGGCACAGATAATTGCTCATATCTTGTGTTTGTGTTCAGTCATGCTTACAGGGTGATGGATATCAAAGAGAATCACATAATGGATGTGGCTGATGCCATAGGGATATATGTAAGCATGTGCAGTCTTGCTGGTTTTTATTTATTGATAGTATGAAGGTTGTGGAAAGAAGTTGTATGTGAGAAAGGGCAAATGTAGTTTTGTGTTGGTGTTTATTGCAGTTTGCATGTTGCTTTATAGTGTTTGGTAGTGCTGGTCTCTCACAAGTTATCAATGTGTTTGTTAAGGATGATAGTCTCATATGAAGCAATGATTGTTGTTACAATGAAAGGAATTGATGTTCATGTTACTATTCAGACAGTAAGGACACTAATGGTTTTCTAAATGCATAGTCCTGCAATGTTATGAGTGTGGCTCTGCTTGTCAGGGTCACAGCAATCTGCACTATATAACAACTAGTAGGCAGGACTTGAGTTTGGGCCGTTGGCCCAGGGTAGGTGAAAGTAAGTGAGGCAAATAAAAAATTTAAACCAGGGTCCGCAGGAGACTTCAAATTGAGAGAAGTGGAGGGTGTGTTTGCAAGCTGACCATTGGCATTGGCCTCATTCCTCAGCCAATACCAGGTCAGCTTGCAAATATGTACACCCTCTACTTCTCTCAATTTTCAGCCTCCTGCTTCCTTTCATTTTCTCTAATTCATAATTGTGGTGTGACAGACTAATGATGTGACTGACTCATGGTGTACAGTGGCTGTGTTGATGAACAGACAAACTGGCACAGTAGCACTATCCAATGTGTGATTGATATTCTCAAAAAGAACAGGCTTGTGTGGGAGCAGCTTTCTCAAAATGGTATGTGGCTGTGCTGACCAAGCGTGCTGTGCTGTATGAATGGACAATGGTTTTCGTGCTAGCTGAGCCACATGGTTTTCAAGGATAAAAAAGGAAATACACATGGCAAAATATGCTGTACCCGACAGAAATGACAGCCCCAATGCATTCAACCCACTCACCTCATCCAACCCACTCGACCCACTTGACCCATCTGACCCACCCAAGATAGGCGTCAGCCTTGGCTTGTTCATCCCACTTTCCCAGCAAGACATGAGTATGTGAAAGCCAACAAACACTCAGGAAGTGAAGATAATCTTAAAAAAAAGTAATGTTGTCAGTCATGCATGCACATGAAAACAATGAAATGAATATATGAAATACCAGGAATAGGGTTGCTTGTTGTAAATGTAAGTATGAACATGTGAGAAAAGAAAGAGCAGAACACACCTCAGCACCAGGATACAGATTTTGATCAGTTATCAGATCACTATCAGATCATCAATGAATTTTGTGCATGAAATGATCCATTCAGTTGAACTGAACTCATCCTGATTGACTCAAAACTTGATTGCAATTGAAACCCAATTTTTTCTGATTTTTTCTGATTTTTTTGAAAGTGGTATGTCGAGCGGAGCTGACTGTAGCAGGGAGTAGCGGGGAAATGGGCAAGGACTTGATTACATAATCATGTGCGCGCACAGTGTGGCAACTGCATGAGAGTGAACTCCCAAAAAGGAATGTGGCTGTGTGCCCAATGGACAACGGTTTTGGTACCAGCCGAGCCACATGGTTTTTGTTGATAAAAAAAGAAATACATGTGGCAAAATACGTGGTACATGATGGACCTGATATCCTGCCTGCACCCAATGCACCCGACCCACTCAATCCACTCAACCCACTCAACCCATTCAACCCACTCAACCCACTCAACCCACCCGACCGACTGCAACTTTGTTGAAACACCCGAGGTAGGCGTCGGCCTTGGCTCGTTCATTCCACTTTCCCAGGTGTTCTCTGTTAATCTTTTAGATTTGCAACTCGAGTGGCTGTGCAGCCACAGCTGAGCTTGAAATTGTGTTCACAAATGCCAAATGTGGACTGTGGCTGTACTTCATCCAACTTCTACTGAATGGACAGTGACTGAGCTTGAAACGTAGGCGGGCCACATGGTTTTTTCAGTCCAAAAAGGAAGGAAAATGGAGTTGACGATGGCTATTCACACAGGTGAAAAAAGCGCCGCCAAAGGTTCGTCAGTCATAGTTTCCCACCCATTCTCCCTTAATTTTTTAGATGAAATGGCAATTAGTTCCATCTGAATACACTGAAAAGACCATTTGTTGTCAGTATCTTTTGTGTGATAATGGGTGATTTTGCTTTTTATGAGTACAAGGTTGTTCTTTTTTAATTATGACACTGGATATGCAGGCATTTCACTCTTTGTGGTAAACACCTCCATGGCATCATAGATAGTGTCGAACAAGATCTTTCAATTGTTAGAGTTATTGTGAGCTGTGCAGGATGTGCTCACCAGACTGTCGGAACCTTTTTCACTTTACCATTTGCTGGCACGGATTGTGACCATGCTGTCAGTTGTTGTTTCTATAACAGTTTCAGAATAGGCTGTGATGAATTGATATTCATTCAATGCATACTAATTGGAGGTGTGGCAAGTTCATTTAGCAGCTTTGATATTTGTATTCGCAATGCATCAGATAGGAGAACAATCATAATTGAACCTTGTCTTTCCAGTTCTCTATTCCTTTGGAATCAAACAGATGTGATGTGTTCCACCATCCAAATCATGATTGGCTTATTTGTAATAGGATTACATAACTCAGACTGATGGTCATTGAATGGCATATATTTTTCCCATGTTGTGGTGGGCAGGATCTTCCCTAGTGCATAGATATGCATTTCTTTGTTGACAAACAAAGACAATGCATCAATATGCCTGCAACAAATCTAGTCAGTGAAAAGATAGAAGCATACACATTGAAGTGGGAACAGTTGTATACTTAAGAAGTTTTTTGTTGTAGTGGGCAACTTGACGTTTGTCAACTAGAACAGGCAATGAGTTGGAATGATCATCTGAATGAGGACATTGCATTCAGTTGTTTCCTCTATTTGCTTCAGTATCACGTTTGTTAACTTCTTCAATCCTTGCTGTTTCCTCATGTTATTCGCTAGTTGATTCATGTCAGATAAGCATTAATGTAAGGAAAAAGTTTCACAATGAATTGGTTTTCCCTTTTCAACCATTAGCTTGGAGGCATCGACTTCATTGTCTGTGACAGAGAATGTACTGTTTGATGTTAAGGATAGAACAAATGTGATTGTGTATTTCTCCTTAAGCTCGAGGTCATGAACATTGGAGCTTTTTGAAGTCCTATCGGGCTGATTAACAATGCAAAAATAAAGTGATTCATTGTGTGTACTTGCCTTGCTCATTTACTTGTTGGAATCTGTTCAGTCAGATGGTCATCATGTTTGGACATGATGATAGGGAATAGTGGTTGGTGAAGGGAAGTAATTGAAAAAGGAGTGTGAATTTGTGACTGAGGGGCTTTGTGAACTCCTGAGGCAGGCATTGATAAGACGTCACTTACTAATTAATCTTGTGTGGCATCCATTCAGTTTGAGGTCATGGCCTTGTCACAAATCAACAAAGTAAAGTCTATGAAGGCTGAGGAAGGTGATATGAGGGGAATGGGTGTGAGCTTTGTGAATAAATGGCTGTTGCTCTAGAATATATCTGTTTCAATTGAATTTTGGAATGGCAAGATTTAAACACATATAGTGAATGACCTTAAAGCTTGAGGTTGACTGCTCATTTCATTTATTTCGCTTCAAGAATCATTTCTTGGTCTCAAAATCAAGATAAGAAATTCATGCTAGCTAAGTAATTAGGTAAATAAAGAGAAATCAAAAGAATAGTCAGCTATGTACAAATATATGAGTATAAGAGTATAACTGAAGAGATTAATGAATATTTCAATAACCAGTAGGTGGAAAAATCTGAAAAAATAGGAGTATATAGGTCATGGTAGGGGCTATCTTTTCCTATGGTATCAAAGGGTATGGTCCACAGGGAGCTGTGGAAATTCCACTTCTTGGGTGACTGATTTGCTATATGCATGTATGAAACTGGTTTCGTGCAGGTCACCATCACCAACAGAGTTTCTTTAGAGAAACTCAAGAAAGATGACTATATGAAACATGTTCCAAATGATTTTCTTTGTATCCAACTCCAATGGCCTCATTCAATTTTCCCATTGCACCAATCAATCCTGCCATTTTTAAGTTAACCATGCACATGATGCTCTTCTATTATGCCTGTTGTATTGAGACTGCAAGTGAGTATCTTCAGATCATCAACACTGAGTCTTGGCCACAGAATTGGCACCAGAACATTTGGTGTAATATTGTAAGCCTTCTCACTCTGTCCCATATTCAAATTATAAAATGCTTGCCTATCATCTATTATAGAGGTGCTTCTCCAACATTCTTATTATGTTACTGTTCTAATAGAGGACCATGGCTCTCTTGCTGGTTTGCCTGAATTTGTAGATTACAAGTAGGAGGAGGAAGTTTGTTGAGAACATGGGCCTTTTTCACTTCATTTTCAAGGATAGTAGTAAACCTCTGAAACCATGAGGGGACCTAAATTATTTAAATCTCCAAATAGAGAGCCATCTAACATAGAGTCAGAGGTATTGGTATCTGATGATGAGTGGAAGTCAGATTCAGCAGACTCAGAAGGAGTATCAGTGGAGGTAGAGGTAGAGGTAGAATGGAACTTAGCAGAGGACAAGCCATCTGGGTGTGGGGAATGTATAGAGTCTGACTAAGAGTCAGTATCATTATTGTTATGGTTGGTCTGGGTAGGGCCAAACGTATCCTTAATCTTTTGTAGGGTCAAGAGTTCAGTCATGTGATAGACTGTCAAGAGTTCGAGATCGTTGGTTTGTTCAACAATCAAGGGTTCAGTCGTGTGATAGACTGTCAAGGGTTCGAGATCATTGGTATGTTCAACGATCAATGGTTCAAAGATTTCAAGGGAGCGTCCACTCAAAAGTAGGATGAGGACTTTCAAGGAGGTTCAAGGAGGTGAAGTTAAATGTATTCCTAAGGAGATCTAACTTAGGGATATATTGTAATTGACTCTGGACTTATATACGATTCGAGACAAAGGATGACAAAGTAAAAGGAACACAATAGAACATTGCAGAATGTTCAAGAAGCAAAGATAAGAAGTGAGAGATAAGGAGAAGCATATCGTGAGACAAGAGAAGTAAGATAAGCGAGAAGTGAGAGATAAGGAGAAGTATTATCGTGAGACAAGAGAAGCAAGATAAGCGGAGAAAGTCATAGAACTTGATAGAACATGTTGGAATGTTCTAGAGCATAAGAGAATGTTCAAGGAAAAGGGGTTGAATAAGAAAGAAATGAGTAATTGTAACATTACCCCCATTTTAGAATCAAGTTCACGACGAAGATAATAGTTCAAAGGTCAATATAACCACCATAGGGAGATCAAGGCATGTTGGCGACCGCATTGTCAGAGTAGTTGTTGATGTTACTAGGATAAGGAAAGGGGGATTGATGATGGTGAGGGGGAGGAACAGGAAGGATCTGACGAGACCTGTGAGAGGAGATCGAAGAGTGAGACCCACAAGAAGAAGGTCAAGAGGATCCATGGGAGGACAACTGAGAGGATGAAGGGGGAGTGTGATAAAGAGAGCAATCCCTTATGGCATAGCTGGGGAAAAGGAATGGGAGGACGTGGGAGAGGATGTGGTTGCAGCAAGTTCTCGAAGGTAGCGATCTAGGTCCTCAAGAAATTCAAGCATACCTAGTCAGTAGAGGGTTATGAGGAGGTATCTTTCCACGTTGTCTTCTTCTAGATAAGATCAGTAGAAACGCTAAGAAAACGCTTACCAGACAACTAATCTTATCTCCACGGGTAGTAAACCTTTAGCGAGGTGAAGAGAGTACTCTTCCCTGGTCGAGTTGGTACTAGAAATAAGTATCAATCTCGTAGAAAGGGGTTGACTATCAGGTACGTGGTTTGTTCGTCAATCGTCAACGAGGTTGAGGGTGATTGGGGGTTCAGCAAAACTGTTGAGGGTCTGGCTTTCAGTTGGGGTGGTGTACGAATTGTACACTGGATGGTTGGGGAAATGGTCTAGACAACTCTCAGGTTGCTAGGGGGGGGGGGGGGTACTTGGTAGTGACTAGGGGTACTTCCCTAAGATGCCAATTGGCTCCAGTCGATTAGGAATGCTCAATTGGGTAGGTAGCGTAAATACGCTTCACTTTCGCTTACTGATTCACACACGTCACTTAGTCACACAGAACAGCTTTTCCTAAACTGATTCTATTATGCACTAAGGAGTTGGCAATCAGCTTAAATGTGCTCGACTCGACCCCTTTCCCAGGGTACTAATGAACTATTAGGTCTCCCTACTAGCTGGGGATCTATTCCCTTTAGTTGCCCGCTCTGGGGTTTTCTCCCTAAAGGTGTCCTAACTGTCCCTATCCTAAGGGATACAGTATACTCCTAACTTGGGTCTAAGTAGTTCTATTTATAGCGTGGGAAACTTCTCTACACAGCCTCACTGTTTGTTTGTAGAGGGGTGCACTTGTGAGCACTCGTTGGTTGAGATTTACTCAAGTAGGAACCTTTTTCCTAAAAGAGGGAACCTGCCAAATGGGGCTGAATCGCGCTCCTTATATAGTAGTTTACATGTGGCTGTGCTACCTTCGGTTCCGAGGTGGCTGTGCCAAGATATGACTCATACTGACTCATATTGACTCACTTTGACTCAACCTGTCAGAAAATGACTTGCAATGAGCTAAAAATAGCCTTTGGCTTGGCAATGACTCATGCTGACTCATGCCGACTCATTATGACTCATTATGACTCATTATGACTCATGCTGTGCAGGTCACATGATCATTCTGCTAGTCTAGGGGCAATGCTTTGGCTAATCCTCATCTGACTCACTCTGACTCATATTGACTCATTATGACTCATGCTATGCAAGGTCACATGATCTGAGTCAGGTGATTCGCAACTGAGGTCACATGCTCCAATTGCTTCTCTGACACTTGGCTAAGTACTCAAGGATAAAAGAGATATTAAGAAAATGGTTTGCTAAGTAGTTGTAGGTAGTAATAAAAGTATGTTGGAAGAAATCATTTTGTTTCTCCACAACCTGTGAATGAACAAATAAGGAAAAATAGGGATACATACTAGACACTATGGTCCATATGTCCCTCAATTAGCTAAGCATTTGGACCGTGGGAATATAGTAAAAACTCAAATCTCGGGTCAAATGTCTAACATCAAACATACATTAACTATGTATCCGCATCCAATCATTTTGGTGCAGGTCAACGCATCTTTGTTTCCAACCACAACCATCATGAGAACCATCTCTTCTACTCAAAAACAAACCATCCTCTCTATGCTTGATGCTGGCCAATCTGCTCACTCTATTGCATCCACTACTGGTCTTAATGTGTCTACCATATCCAGATTACGCTCCAAAGAGCGTTCTGAGCTTCAAAAAGTTACTGGAGGTCGTCCATCCAAGCTTTCCTCTGCCAATATCCGGCATGCCGTTCGTCTTATCTCCTCTGGAAAGGCAGAGAATGCTGTTCAGGTGACCAAGGCACTCACCAATATAGTCAACCAGCCTCTCTCTACCTCCACAGTGCGCAGACAGTTGAGGAAGACAGGTATGAAAGCTGTGGTCAAGTCCAAACGGCCTCTCCTTTCAGCCAAGCATCGTAGGGCTCGTCGAGACTTTGCTTATGCTCATAAAGATTGGACTCTGGAGGACTGGAAGAAGGTAGTATGGTCTAATGAGACCAAAATCAATCGCCTAGGGTCAGATGGGCGCAAGTGGGTGTGGAAAAAGGCAGGGGAAGGGCTAAGTGATAGGCTGGTGGAAGGTACAGTGAAGTTTGGAGGAGGTTCTTTGATGATGTGGGGCTGTATGACTTGGCAGGGAGTTGGCTATGCTACCAAGATTGATGGTAGGATGGATGGGGACCTTTACCTTCAGATTTTGAAGGATGAACTGCTCAATTCTTTGCAGTTTTATGGTCTTGATCCTCCTGACATCATCTTTCAGCAGGACAATGACCCCAAACATACTTGCAAAAAGGTGAAGGATTGGCTTCAGGAGCAGGATTTTCATACTATGGTATGGCCTGCACAGTCTCCTGACCTCAATCCCATTGAGCACCTCTGGGGTTATCTCAAAAGAAGACTAGCAGATCATGATTCCTCTCCTAAGGGAATTCATGAATTGTGGGAGAGAGTTCAGGTTGATTGGGAGGGGATAGCAGTTGAAGAGTGTCAGAAGTTGATAGAGAGCATGCCTAGAAGGATTGAAGCAGTTATCAAGGCAAAGGGAGGCTATACCAAGTACTAATATACCCTGGAAAGCAAAAGGTGCAAAACTGTTGCAATGGTATTGGTGTTTTGAAATGGATGTATCTTTGCAGTATGTAAGCGAAATCACATGACCCTGGGGACAAAGTTGTAGCTAAGGGTTTGTACTTTATTTGTTTCCACCAAAGCAAAGTGAAATTCCCACAAGTGATTGCGGGGCGCTTCGCGCCCCAGTTTGAGGTTAGACATTGCAACGGTTTTGCACCTCACTGTATATGGTAGGCAGGAAAAGCAGTGGATAAGTGTCATCAGTGAATCTCCCACACCCCATTGTCCACTAACTTATTGATAAAGGGGAGCATTTTGGCTTGCAAAGGGAATCTCATCTGATAAGAGATCCCCTGGGAAACCTAATAAGATCTAATAAGGTAGGATATCCCAGAGCAAAGTAAATAGAAGTTTAGAACTACTATTAGGCTATTAGGACAAGTACCTACATAAGACTATCTTTTTGGAAGAAATCCCTTTTTGGGTAACAAAAGGCATCTGGTTCCTATTAGTAAGCAACCTAAGTGTCCTGTAGTACCAAATAAGGGCTACACTTCACTTCTCTAGGCCAAACTTGCCAACTTCTTAGCTAAGACAATAAGATTAAGTTATGATAACCCTTCTGAGTCTACTAAGTGTACTGCCAAGTTAACTACCAATGAATAACTGAGCATCTCAACATCTCAACATCTTAGCATATTGCCAGATTACTCCACCATCTTATCATCTTGATATCTCCACATCTTGATATCTCCACATCTTGCTATCTAAACATTACATTCCTAGGGCAATCTATAATCCTTCTGATTAGTAATCCCTAAGCAAATCTTTGCTAGGACCCATTAGGATGACCTACCTATAGGACTCCTACCACACCTTGTCTAAACTTACTACCCTAAGGGATTAGCCTAAGTCTACACTCCCTGACCCTTACTTGCAGCTCCTTAGTACATGAAAAGACTGAGTTTCCTATAACCAGCTAAGTGAATCACCACTTCTGGATATAACATTCCCAGGAGTTTCCTACACACAAATCATTAGCATTAGGCGAAACTTAGGTTAAGTTCCTAAATTGCCCACCTTTTGTACCACCCGAGTACAAGCTTCCATGGTTACTAGGCAATCTATTGTCATTGACTTCAGCCTATTAGGTGTGTAATTCACCTAGGATCATCTTTACTAATCAGACTTTAGGCTGAAACTATCTTGAACAACCAATCCATAAACTTACATGGAGGATTGGCAAACAAACCACAGCTCCTGGTACACTAAATTTCCCTTTTCTACTTGAAACTCTATCCATTGGCATTAGCTCCACCAAGGATAGACCTTTCATACTTTCCTTGAGCAAAGTATTCTAGTCCATGGAGACAAGACATGTTGTCTGGGAATCACTGATTTTTGGTTGGTTCTTCATCATCTTGTCTAGAAGGAAGACAACAACTAGCTTCATCCATCTTTCTTGCATCAAAGCCCTAGTATAGGTCTGGAACTGTAAAATATTTTCCTTGTAAGAACTGGTTCACAAACTGGTCTAAGTGTGGGGAAATCAATAATTCTTTAATGCTGACTGCATTTAGTGGCTGCAGGTCATGTATGATTCACAATTTCTGCTTTTCTTCATTTCATGTATAGAACCATCTTGATCTGTAGGGGGATTGGTAGTATTCATAGACTCTCACTTTTATTTTAAGTTGTAGCAGGTCTATGATTTATTGTTGCAATACAGGAGCTAGTTATATGCCTTTCTCTTATTATGACTTATGTGGTATGTGAGGTATCTTGTAGGAGCTAAAGTACTCTTTCTTAAGAGTTCCTCTATCCTCATATTTTAAGGCTATAGCTGCTTCATTCTTGATCAGTGTATAGATAAACAAATCACGTTCTTCAAGCCACAAGAATAAAGAGATTGCTAGATCTCTTTGGTGCAGAGACAACAGCAAAAGAATAAACCCAGTGAGGGAGAGTACTCACTTGCTATAGTGCACTTGTAAGCTAGTTGCTAGAAGTTATTCACAATGTGGTTATGAAGTAAAGAACTTAGATTGTAGGCTCTAAAGGAGCCAGGTTTATATACAGTACAGCTATGTTTGTATATATTGTGAAAATATCTATAAAAGATGAAGGGCTGTGTAATGTGCAGTAGTGAGCAGCAGTGAGCAGCCAATGGCAGAAGGTGCACAAGGTATGGTGCAATATGCCAAGAGAATGGTGTGATATTTCACCATAATGATATAATATGATGTTATCATAAAGATAAGAATAAGGATGTCATCACTGGTCTAGAACGATGATGTCATGGATCTAGAGTGAATTAGTAATCATGAAGAGCGACTCAGACCAGATAAGACTTAGATAATAAAATCTAAATATTTCAACAAAGAATTGATAGGACTCCATGTTCTTTAAAATCTTGTCTATTCATTCCTGGGTGAATTTCTGAGTAGGCCTTTGTAGGCCAAAGTGTAGATTCAGGGGTTCCAATGTCATTATTGGATCATATGGTAAGATTCTAATGACCTTAAACTCCTGGGAAATTGGGGTAGAGATTGGCTTGATGTGTTGATCAACCCACTTATATGCTCCATAGGTTTATACACATGAGTGTGATGTTGATTGGATAAGTAGTCCTATAGACTCTGCCTCTAAATCCCTGGAAAAGTCCCAATCCTTGCTATATTCTTCATATATTGCCTTAGTAGTCATTGTCTTGATCTGTATGTCCAATAATAGTTCTGCTGCTTCCTTAGGTAGGCAGATACTATTAGTGATAGTGCTGCTTCTTTAGGTAGGCAGTTACTAATAGTCAGTATGCCTTTCATAGGCATATCATCCTAATACGATGTAAGATCTGTCCCTCAGATGTCACACATAAGAGTCTAGGTCCTATCATAGTCTATAGCTATGCCTATATATGGTTTTAGAGTCACATGGGATCTGCCTAGGCTGAATTAGCTATACTCTACACTTCTAGTCCTCCTGTTTTACCCTAGTAGGGATTCCTTCTATTCACAATTGTATTCACTATACTCATGGTGGTAGCTTCATGCTATTGCCAGCATAGCAACAACTGTGTATTACTTCTCCTTAGTTTAATGAGGTTGCACTCATTGTGTTGTATGACTAGATGGCAAGGTTATTGTATATTCATCTATCATAGTCTATAGTTTATCTTCTCATATCTCTCTGTGTATGGAGCTAGTTTCTGCAGGGAACCGAAACATTTATAGTTGGGGTTATATTTATTGACTGGTCAACCATGCGACCTCTTTTCTTATTTAGGCAGGGGTTGTGCTTACATCTCCATGTTGTCGTAAAAGGAATATAAGAGGAGGGTATGTAGGAATATGGTATGTAGTGATACAATAGGGGAGGTGTCCTTTATAGTGATAGTGGGTGGGGGTGGACACTTTCAACACCATCAAATCAGATAACACTTGCATTGCATGTTTGATGAGTTACTGATATTGGCTACAGCTACAATAAACATACCTTGTGTATGTCTGACTATTCCTAATAGAGTATTGGCAGCATAGATTCTAGTTGACCTCTCTCATATGTGGAGTACAGGTCTGAGAGAGGTGGGGATTTCCTAGTGAGTTGGTGAAATATTGAGGGGGTGGGACATACCTGAGCTTATGTATCTCAAACAATAGTGGGGGAGGAGGGAGGAGTCCACCCCAATATTGCTAAGGACACAGCCAGGTTTATATAATATCTTGATCAGATCTTAATTTATTTGGCATATTCCTTAAACAAGCACAGTCTAGTAGGGTGTAAGTTGCAAAGCGAAATTAGTATCAGCATGTCTGCTGTGTATGTATGTATCCTATTTTGGGACTGCTAATCCACAGTTTTGACAAGGCCGCAAAGTTCCTTCTTGATTTGAAAGCAGTGTCTTATCTTTCCTAACTGGGGACAGGGTCCTAAATCTTCATCTGTAGCATTTAACTTGTGTGATTTATCTCAGGCTGTGTCAGCCTCTTCTTTGTATACCTAGTTCTTTGTATATTGTATTTAATATACTTTAGTGTCAGTCACAAGTTGTTGCCCTTGACAATACACTTGATTGCAGGCTACACTAGTTGTACAAACACTTGCATGTGGCTGAGGTGCAGCACATCGTAACTAATTGTACATATAAATATCCACAAAGCATAGGTAATGGTGAACTGAAGTGGCTAGTCATAGTAGATCACAGGAAGAAACGAGCAGTTGAGAAAATGAAGTAGAAAATAATAATACAAGCATCAGGGATGGAACTGTCAAATAGTATCACCAGGCTGTCAAATGGCATTACAAAACTGTCAAATAATTGAGTCTAAAGTACAACTGTGCTCGGGTCTTGGCTCACTATCTTGAAGAAAGATAAGACATATGAAAGCATACAAGATGCTGGTTTTTCCAAAAATTGATAATGAGAAACATATAAGAAAGAAACGAAAGATCAGTTAGTACACTAGACAGGGATCAAGGTATACTCAAGAAGTCACTGTGGGACAGATGGCAGCATGACAATCTCTGAAGTGCTGTGCTGCCAATAAAAATCTTCTTGCTTGGCCCATAGATGATATGCATTGCAATAGAGTGACTGCAGTTCAGCAGCATGGCAACTGGCAAGTAAGTTCAGGTCATCAAGATGAAAGTCATGTAAGAGCTGCATGATGAGATCTTTGTCAGGGAGCAGGATCTGTAAGATCTGATCAATAAGATCAGATAATTCTACTTCACCTATAAAGTGAAGCATTCCACTTGCAGATTGTAAGAAGCTGATCTCCTCAAAAGTAAAGAGGGGGTTAGTGGAAGGTGTGTGCTGCTGAAAGAACTCACTCTAGTATACTGAGGCAGGGGCAATGGTAGTACTGTCAATAAATAAGGCTGCAGCGGTCTCTTGCAGGTAGGAGGTTCATTGCTTGGTCAAGGTCAACTATCTCACTTGGCTCCAAAATCTCATTGATCACAAACACCATATCATTGGAATCTTCATTTACATCAACAGATGACATGTTAGGATGATGAATGGATCCTACTTCATTTATAATAGGAGGGGTTGAGAATTCGTAGTTGGTGTTGATTGGGAGTGAATCCACAAGGTTGAGAGAAGATACTGAAGTAATTCCATGAAAGATGGGAGTTAATGCTTTGATTGAACCAAGGTTCAATATCATTGAATAAATTAGACCAGGTGAGGTCAAAGGAAAAGACTCATTCCTCAGAGGGAACTGGACTGGGTGAATTGTGAGTGGTTGCCTGAGGTGTGGGTGGATGAAAGAAGAGGCAAAGATCATGATATACTCTGGTATAATGAAGAGGTGCTGATGAAGATTCAGCAGGAGGGAGTATTGGTGGAAGAGATGTCCACGGAGAGTCTGAAAATTGAAGATGGGGGTAAGAAGCCAGAGAATTGATATAAGGGAGAGAAGTTGGAGGAGGAGGATAAGATGGATGATAGATGGTACCAGGCAGAGGAGGAAACTCTGCTGGTCTATGATGATTTGTACAATTCAGATGAATACAATGGTCACCACACAAGATAGGATAGTTGTCCTTATCAAAGTTGATGTGACACTTCTACATACAATGATGAATAGGAATTGAAGTGAGGGCTTAACTAACCTAGGTAGGAATGATAAAGTTTCTATATGAAGCCAGGTTAGCATTCATTCATGTTATCATGACACAGATAAAAAAAAGGTATAGCTCTGTCACTAATAGCAGGCCAGGGTTGCCCCAGATCCATTGGACCTGACCCATAAATCCAAACAGCATGCTTTTCATTGTAAGAACAATGTAGAACAGACTAAGAGCAAGTGCATTGTATATCACAAGATGGAGTAATGATATCAGATATGATGATCGTTGAGCCTAGGCAGGGCTCATAACCTAAAGAGATTGCTAGGTCTCTTTGATGCAGAGGCAACAGTGAAAGGATAAACTCAGTGAGGGAGAGTACTCACTTGCTGTAGTGTACTTGCAAGCTAGTTGCTAGAAGTTATTCACAACATGGTTATGAAGTAAAGAACTTAGATTGTGGGAGCTAGGTTTATATACAGTACAAGTATGCTTGTACATATTATGAAAATATCCATAAAGGATGAAGTGCTGTATAATGTGCAGTAGTAAACAGCCAATGGCAGAAGGTGTGCAAGGTATGGCGCAATATGTCAAGTGAATGGTGTGATGTTTCACCATAATGATATAATATAATGTCACTGGTCTAGAACAATGATGTCATGGGTCTAGAGTGAATTAGTAATTATGAAGAGCAACCCAGACAAGATAAGATTTAGATAATAAAACCTAAATATTTCAACACTATCAACTTGTTCCAAATGTGCTGCATGAAAATGTCAGGATTAACAGGTAGACCAACAAAGGAGTGAAGGCAGTTGAATTTATGGTGTACATACTGGTGCCTACTGTCCTTCCAAATAACATCTCCTTTCAAATTGATAAATCTCTCAGGACGATCAAAGATCTCCTGGAGAATGATATGGTCCAGTGTTTCATTAGGCCTAAGTGTCTGAGTGAACTGAATAAAATGTTCAGTAAACACATAACGATTGCATTGAACAATTTTGAAGCCTTGGTTGTGAACCAGGTGAGGCAGAGTAATATGGTAGTGTTCCATAGGAAAAGCATAACCAAGTCCTTTATAAAAGGAGACAATTGGTTCATTCCAGTATATGAGTCCTTTCTTGAAAATAATATCCTGTTCTAGGATATACCAGATAGGACCTTCTTTGAGCTATGGTAAAAGATCTCCATAATAGAGAGTGGGAATTTGAATGACCTAAGCAAAGTGAGAGGAGACATCTAGAGGACTACAATACATTCTACTGTAGCATTAACATAAATAAGCAGTACTTCTGGTCTGATCAACAGACTGGAAACATTCTGAACCTTAGTGAGGTTGTTCATATTTGAATCCCTATAAAACATCACAGAGTGTCTCTGAACTCACTGACCTGCACCAAAATGTTTGAATGAGGAATCATAGATATTGTATATATGATGCTAGATATTTGACCCGAGATTTGAGTTTTCACTATATTCCCATGGTACAAATGCTTAGCTAATTGAGAGACACATAGACCTTAGTGTCTAGTATTTACCTCTATTTTTTCTTATTTGTTCACTTACAGGTTGTGGAGAAACAAAATGATTTCTCTTAACATACTTTTACTACTATCTACAAGTACATAGCAAACCATTTCTTTAATATCTCTTTTATCCTTAAGTACTTAGCCAAGTGTCAGAGAAGCAAATGGAGCATGTGACCTTGCACAGCATGAGTCAAATGAGGACTAGTCAAAGCACTACCCCTTGACTAACAGAATGATCATGTGACCTTGCATAGCATGAGTCATGATGAGTCAACATGAGTTATTGCCAAGCCAAAGGCTATTTTTAGCTCATTGCAAGTCATTTTCTGACAGGATGAGTCAAAGTAAGTTAGTATGAGTCATATCTTGGCACAGCCACCTTGAAATCAAAGGTAGCACAGCCATATGTAAATTACTATATAAGGAGCATGATTCAGCCTCATTTGGACAGTTTCCTCTTTTAAAAAAAGGTTCCTACTTGAATAAACTCAATCAATAAGTACTTACAAGTGTACTTCTCTACAAACAGACAGTGAGGCTGTGTAGAGTAGTTCCCATGCTATAAATAGAGCTACTTAGACCCATAGTTAGGAGTATACTGAATCCCTTAGGATAGGAACAGTTAGGACACCTTTAGGAAGAAAACTCCAAAGCAGACAACTAAAGGGAATAGATCCCCAGCTAGTAGGGTGACCTAATAGTTCAATAGCACCTTGGAAAAGGAGTTTTAGTCGAGCATTTAAGCTGATTGCCAACTCCTTAGTGCATAATAGAATCAGTTTTAGGATAAGTTATTCTATGTGACTAAAAGACATTTGTGAATCACTAGCGAGAGTCAAGTATATTAATGCTACCTATCCAATTGAGCATTCCTAATTGATTGGAGCTAATTGGAAGTCATTGAGAGTGCATCTTAGGGAAGTAACCCTAGTTGCAACAAACTACCATTCTAGCAACCCAAGAGTTGTCTAGATCATTTTCCAACTATCCATAAGTACATTCAGTACACCACCAGTACTAAAAGTCAGATCAACATTAGTATCACTGAAAGCAATCCCCCTCAACCTCATTAAAGATTGATGAACAAACCACATGCCTGATAGTCAACCCCTTTCTACAAGTTGATATTTGTTTTTAGTAGCAATTCGATCAGGGAAGAGTACTCTCTTCACCTTGCTTTAGGTTTACTATCTGTGGAGATAAAATTGATTGTCTGATAAGCATTTATTAGCATTTCTACTGATCTTATTTAAAAAGAAAATATCACATTGGAGGAAGAGTCTCCCTTGGAAACATGATGAGCTTGTTGTTCATCATCAGGTCAATCTAAAGTAGGTTGAATTGTTGGTCAAAGTCCAATATCTTGCCTGGTTCCAGAGGTTCATCCATTACAAACACCATGTCATTGGAATCAAAGTTCTCATCGACAATGCCATTGTCAGAACCCTGAATGGATCTGTCTTTGTTTATAATAGGCAGGGTCAAGAATTTGATATTGGTGTTGATTGGAAGCGAATTCACAAGATCAAGAGAAGATACTGAAGTAAGACCATGGAAGGTTTTGGTTAACACTTCGATGGAACCAGGGCTCAATGTCAATGAATAGGTTAGACCAGGCGAGGTCAAAGGGAAGGACTTGTTCCTCAGAGGGAACTCTGCTAAATATACTAGGTGTGGTTGCATAAGATATGGATGGATGGAAGAAGATTTGAAGGTCATGATAGGCATGGGAACAGTGAAAAAGTACAGAAAAAGATTCAAAAGAAAGCACAAGTGAAAGAGATGTTCACAGAGAATTAGAAAATTGTGAATAAAGGTGAGAAGCTAGAGAGTCAATATAAGAGAGAAACATCAGAGAAGGATGAGCACGAGGAGGAGGACGACCAGGACGATAGACGGTACCAGGCAGAGGAGGAAACTCTGCTAGTCCACGATGATTATTGCAATTCAGATGAATGCAATTGTCACTGCACAAGATAGGACAGGTGTTCTTATCAAAGTCAATGTGACACTTCCATGTACAATAGTGGGTAAGTATTGGATCAGAGTTTTGATCAACCTGAGCAGGAACGATGAAGTTCCTATGTGAAGCCAGGTTAGCATTTGTCTGTGCCATCATAACACAGATAAAGAGTAGATAAAGCTCTGTTAATAGTAGCAGGCCAGGGTTGTCCCAGATCTGTTGGACCAAACCCGTGTATTCAAACATAATACTCATCATTGTAAAAATGATGTAGAATAGACCAAGAGCAAGTGTATCATATATCACGAGACAGGATAACAACATTGGATATAAGGATTATTGAGCCTAGGCAGGACTTATAATCTAAAAAGATTACTAGGTCTCTTTGGTGCAGAGGCAACAGTGAAAGGGTAAACTTAGTAAAGGAGAGTACTCACTTGCTATAGTGTACTTGCAAGCTAGTTGCTAGAAGTTATTCATAACATGATATGAAGTAAAGAACTTAGATTGGAGGCTTTGAAAAAGCCAGATTTATATACAGTATAGCAATGTTTGTACATATTATGAAAATATCCATAAAGGATGAAGGACTGTATAATGTACAGCAGTAGCTAGCCAATGGTAGAAGGTGCACAAGGTATGGCACAATATGCCAAGAGAATGATGTGCTATCACACCATAATGATATAATTATAGTGGTGCATGGTCGCCAATCCCCAACTCCATTGATGACCAGTACTCATGTTGAGGTACAAAACAAAGTTGATCAAAAGATCTTCTGTTTATTGCTTGTGGTGTTGAGAAAAAGTCTTTTTCTACTCCTTAGGTTTGATCCAGGTTCAGAATCAGTTTGAACCTCAAACTGCTAATGGTGGCATAATAGCAGGCATCCAAAGCAACTAAGACCATCATAGAGGCAAAAATGATGTTGGCACATGCTTTGCACTACCACCTACCCATTTAATTTATTGCCACACCAGCACATTAGCAAACACATGCACATAGGCATGCTCACTTGCTTGCCCACCTTCACCCACCCCCATCCAGGTCATGCTATCCAACACTTTCGTGCACCCCACTATTGCATGAGTACATGAGCTTGCTTGCTCGCCCACCCTCACCCACCTCATTGTCACATAGTGCATAGATGCTCATGTCCTACACTGCTTTGCCCACCATCCTCACTTTACACCCTACTGCTGACACACAAGCATGCAAGCACACATGTCCAATACAAACAGTCATGTCTGTGTGTACAGGACATGTCAGGTGTCGATGAAATGCCATGAGGGGTGATTGGATGCAATGGGACATAACAGATAGTGCTGGGAGGTGATCCAACGTAGGGTGATGGAACACAACAGGGGGAATTTGAAGGTAGGAAGACATGACACAGCACACCTTGTGAGGTGGTTGGAGGCAACATTAGTGCACAATCATGGTGAAATAGTCTCCACCGAGCAATAAGAGATTCTTGTGAAATATATTGACATTACATTAGATGTATTCATTGATGATCTGGCTGGTAAATGATGATTGGATGACCCTTGTCAGCAGTGCAGACACAATAGAGCAAGAAATATCCAAACAGACAGGAAACTGAACCAACTGAATGCCTTGAAAAGGTGGTAAGAGTTGTCTTACAATAGTGACACATCTTATCAGAAGGACCTCTGCAAAAGCTACTATCATTATGGAGGAACAAGGACTCATTAAGGTAAGCATTTAGGACCCTCTTGCTGGCACAACCAGAGACACCAGTATGGACATCACACTTCAAGTGACTCGATATGTCAAACTGAGGAGAGTTCAGGTGAAGATGCTTTGATGAAACCTTTGGGTGGAAGTGGGATAACAACAGCAACAGGAACTGTGATGGATAATGGTATTGGCAATGCAGGATACAGTGTTGGCTAGGAGAGCTGGACCATGTCAATGAGCACATGCTTTTGCAATTGTGATTGCAGACTCTATTTGTATTGCATGGTATGCGAGAGCATCATGAGGCAGTAAAGTGGCCAAGTTTGGTGATACCACTGGGGTATGCAAAACTGAAGGTGGGAGGATAGCAGCAGATGTGGTGAGTAAATAAAAGTCAGAACGGTATCAACTACTTGAAAAGTAGCCAAGAGTGTCCATGTTTGTACTGTGATGATCCTGTTTGGCTTTATAGCTGGCCGTGAATACAGAGATTGAACATATCGAACCCTACCCCCACCTGCTTTGTGCAAACCATGCCAGCTCAGGTGGCTTATCCAGATGATCAGTCAGATCAGTACCAAGAATACATTCATCGCCAGTTACTTCAAGTCATCCAGGCGCTCAAGCATTTATCACAAATAATGACCAACTATTCCCAGCAAGCTATCAGTGACATCATTGACAATAATTCAAAGCAGGTTAAGTGGATGCTGCCAGAAGAACTCACTCTTGTCCAATACTTGCATGAGCACAAGGTAGAGCAAGGTGATGGCAACTTCAAGGATATCACTCTTCATGCCGTACTCAAACATATCAAGGGCCTTCATATTGCTGGAAAGGAAAAGGATTTCAAAAGTGTACAAAACAAATGGGGGAGCATAAGTCGTTTCTATAGCAGATCTGTACACATGGCTGATGCATTTCCAGATCAAAGCCATCTTCTCAACCATCGTTGCTTATCACAAACTTTCGGGTGTCCATTGGAACAACACCAATGGTGCAAATATTCAAGGAGATGCAGCAGAAGCAATGTTTGAAGAGTATGTCTCACAAACAGTATGTCATTCTCTCATATATCACATGGTACTATGATAGATTGTCTAATTCATTGCAGATGAACAGTCAGAACAGACACATGAAGCATTTCTGAAACAAAGGCTAGCCATTCTTGAAGATGATGGAGGAAATCTATTCAAATGCCAATGCTACTGGACGCTTCATATTCCATCCAATCATCGCAGGTCAGGGTTTCACTACCACCCTCACTACCACTCCCACTATCATTTCCACAACTACTCCCACCCTCACTCCTGATGCTTCCTCCTCTGCCATTGCTGCCACTGGCAGTGGACAAGGCTCTGCTGGCACCCCTGCCATCAACTCTGTCTTTTTTTCCAATTCCATGGATGTATTGGCATTGCCAGCTTCTCCAGCTCCCAAATCTACCATTTCCTCAACTTCCATCATGAAAAACAAACACCTGTTTTCAGTGATGTCCTGTGATGATTCTGGCTCATCACAGGCCCATCATTGTTGTTTTCTCCTGGCCATCAGACATCCTTCCACTCAATTCCCTCCTCATCTCACTGCTTTTTCCTCTCAATTTCCCCATCATCTCACTGCTTTTTCCTCTCAATTTCCCCATCATCTCACCGCTCTTCCAAATGTGATCATGTTACCCCCAGACCCAAGGGAGATACACAGACACTTGACATTGTTGCCATGAATATGGTCAACAGCACCATTCGCAACCTTTCAAACTCAATCTCTACCAGTTTTATTGACAAGCTCTTTGTAATCAAGACCTGCCAATGAACAACTTTACAACATTCCCAGACTATCAAGTGATGAGATTATGGAGATTGGTAAATATTAATATTTTGCAAACAATAAACATAAGACATTGTTTTTCCTTTCTCTTCAATCCAAAGAGCATATTGCATATGCTTATAAATTTTATACAAAGGTTATGGGCATGGCAGGGCCAAGTGGTGAGTGAGTTCAAGTAGGGCAGCGCCAAGCAGTACCTCCTGGACTGCTACTATGTTGTAACCATTCAAGCCATTGTTTTTTTAGACACTTTATTTGTATCACACATTGCCATTTTGTACCCCACTGTAGCGATCAGTTTTTCTGAGTCTGTGATATATGACTGAGACATCGGCAGGATTGCAAGGACATTCAGAAACTACAAAGATACTACAAGAATCTATCAGCCTTCTGAAACATCACTCTTGGACTCATCGCCATGACTACATTGCATTAAAATGTCCTGATAGTTATCCCACATCTCTTGAGTGATAGTGTCCCACCATTGCTTTGCTGTGTCATTTGTGTCATTTGTCACATCAACACCAGGTACACCCATACCCTTATGCAGTATGTTGTTGTCACCCTCGCAACTATCTTGATCAGAAATCGCCTCATCCTTGTTAGTATTGTTAGTGTAAAAATGAATGAAGTTGTGAATGGCACATAGCGCCGCAGGGATCTTGACTTGAGTATCCATCAAATATTCTGTCAGAAGTAGTAGAATATAAAAGCAGTGTTTGAGGACTCTAAATATCCTTTTGATAACATTGCAAGCTGAAGCATGGCATAGATTAAAGAGTTCTTCCCTATTTGATGGGCTACAAATGGATATCAGAGACAATCAACATGATATGAAAAACATACTGGACACTTGCACAACCCCATTCAGTCAGGTGATATTGCATACCTCAGTATGGAATAAGGAGCTGGGGCTGAAGCAGACAGCTTGCATCTGCAAGCAAATATTTACCAGGAGTGATATGGAGATCGCTTGAGATTGCATTATCATAGATGTGAGCATTGGTGGCTGATTCTTCCCACCTCAAAAGGATATAAGTGAAGTTGAGGTGGAAGTCACATACATACAAAGAGCCCATTCTGTGATAAAAATCCCTTGCAGTTTCAGAAGCCAGAGCATAGATGACTGGGGGGGTGATGGATATGTGACTGCCATTAATGGCACCAATCATATTGTAGAAGTATGGGAAAAACTTGGGATTGTGCTGAATCTTCGATGAAACTTCCCCAGATGGGAAGCTAATGTATTTTGCATAGAATGGTGGACTAGAAAAGACATTGACCATTTTCTTGAAATATCTACTACCATCCACGAACTAGTATTAGTGAGATAATAGCACTATATCAACTGAGTACCCACCGTGATCATGTCATTTGAATGTTGAAAGTGCTCACTAACATGCTAAACTATCAGACCTGTGACTGACATGTATAAGGTGATTGTGACTTGTTCTTTCAGAGTAACATGCTTTGAATTGTGGTGACCCATCTCACATACATAGCTCTTCAAAAAGTGCAAGGAAAATGTGCTTGTGCATTCCAAGTTTACAGTGAATAGGATCTGAATGGCCATTAAAAAGCTCATTCACCCACTGATGTCTAGATAGAACCAAGGTGTGGTATGGTGTGCGAGTTTTGCATGGTGTGGGTAAAAAGGCAATGTCAATCAACAAGAGGAGTAGGAAGTAAATGAGCCTGAATATATCCTATATAATGGCCTTACAAGCTTTGTCCAGGTCGAAATCAGGCATGCTGCATGCAATGGTGTAGGCTATTAATGCAATGAGATCCTGTTGTTCAATCTCCATATTTACAGCCAGCTATAAAGCCTAACAGGATATCACAGTACAAACATGGACACTCTTGGCTACTTTTCAAGTAGTCAATACTGTTCTGACTCTAACTCTTTCTATTTTGTCCAGCCAAGACCACTATGGAATGCAGTGAGTTGGTGGTGAGCCATTATACTTATAATGGCTCATTTAAGTAATCAAAATGATTATATTTGGTAAAATGTTCCTGCAGTGTCCATTTGCTTGAAATCTGCATGATTTTGGCCAAGAGAACCCTCCTCCTCAAGGAGTCAGGGATATGACATCATCAAAAGATAAGAATAAGTATGATGTTACCAGTCTAGAACAATGATGTCATGGATATAGAATGAATTAGTAATCATGAAAAGTGACCCAGACAGGATAAGATTTAAATGATAGAATCTAAATATTTCAACACAAAGCTTAATGATACAGATTCAAAAAAAAAATGGAAGACAGAGCTGGATAGAACTATTGATGCATGTAAGGAGAATTCTGAATGCAAAAGATGAAGAGAACAGGCTTTTTTTCACCATTAGCATTGGTTTTGATTTGTAAAATAAGAGACTGACCATTTAATTGATCATAAATTGCTTAAAGGCCACTAGACATGCTAAAATCACTTGTCTGTTGTCAAGATGAGTCATGCCCAAGCTGTATTGCCTTGGAAGCACTGGAATATACTTGAGAACTTGTGTTTGAGTGTCAGGATATATTCCAAGTAGAACAGCAGAAGCTAGTTCTTCAGTTACAGTGATCTTGTAGAAAGTGGGAATTGACTTGTCCATGATGATAGCAGGAAAAGTCATAGAGTTAATGGGGGGGAGATGATGATTTTTTCGCATATAGACATTTATTCCAAATGCTGCAATGGCCTTTGAAATCACCTGAGCTTGAGGGTCCATAAAAATGCTCTTGTCCTCTTGAACAAGAAGAAGGATTTCATCATTGTTCATGACACATAAGTCAATTTGCATCATATGGTTTTTGCCACATACAACCAAGGGGATTGCACGTTGAAAAAATATGATTGTGTTACCAATATCATACCCAAGGCATTCCAGCAGCTTACGTGCAAAGTTGTTGACAGCTGCCTCTTGACCAGCCTTGGGGTTATGAGCTAGATCCAGATAATGTAGCAGTCTTCTAGTACCACTGTCTGTTGCATCCCTTCGGTCTTTAGTGGTAAGAAAACCAGCAATGAATGGTGTGGTGGGAACAGGAAGCTCATCTGTGCCAAAGAACTCTTGCTTGGTTTGAGATTCAATGACAATGTTGTAAGCATCTAGATGAGAACCAATCCAGTTGCTTCCTGACTTCACAGAACGTCTGAAGAATAGTTTTTTTTTGGAATCCTATTTATGTTCAAC
This sequence comes from Boletus coccyginus, assembly GCA_025782845.1. Classification (NCBI taxonomy): domain Eukaryota; kingdom Fungi; phylum Basidiomycota; class Agaricomycetes; order Boletales; family Boletaceae; genus Boletus; species Boletus coccyginus. The sequence continues at coordinate 751,994 of JAHZSR010000008.1, forward strand.
TTGAAGTACATTCCTCTATAGGACAATTGAACTCACCATAAAAGGGGGCCTCCCAGCCCTCACCACACCTAATTGTGTGAATGCTCTGACAAAGATTTTTGGTTGCTCCACTGTTCCTACTAACCATCGTACAGTTGGAAATAATGATGTACGGGAACATATGAGGTTGGCCATAGAAGCAGCAAAGAATCCTATGTATTTGGATTAGCATCATAAGACCAGCTGGGAAATAACCAACTAACAGTTAACCAGGTTAGGAGGTTACAGTGGGTTGCCAGTCTCTAGCACAATTGAGCTGTGGTTGAGGGGATGCAAGGAGTGAACCAGCAGGATCAAGTTACAGTTTGTGGCTTGCCAGGTGTGATTGGGATGCAGGTACAGAAATGGGACTATGAAAAATAAAATCAACAAGGTGGACTGCAACTTGCAAGTAAACAGAGGAACCCCACACAAAAGAAGGGAACAGGTGATGAAAATCAGGCACAGCCACTAGTGGGACCACAGGAGAGAAGGCACATAAGAAAGACAAGAAAAAACAATGTTATGACAGAACAACATACCTAGTGAGATGATGGGAGAAGCTCAGGAGGGGGGGAAGCCCCTGTGACCGTCGACTTGCTAAGTCAGCGTCACAAAGAGTGACAGAGGGCTTGAGAATCACAGGAGCTGGTGATGCGAGGGCGGCAAGATAAGGAGTCAGGCTGACTGACGAGGGCTCGACTCCGGCCCCCTGAGAGAGCCGAATTCCCCTAATTGAATGGCGGTGGAAGCGGGCCGTCGATCGAGGGATCAAAAAATTAGGAGAGGCCCAAGTTGCGCCACCGCCGAGTTCGCCTCAAGCCTCGGTGTAGAACACTCAAACCTGAACTCAACGACCACGGACATGATCTCGTCTCTGCGCTCGCCGACCACCGTCCATACACCCGGCCTTCTCGTTCTTGCCATATTTGCCACTCAACGGAGCGTCGTGCACGCCCAGTATGGAGGTGACCCGGGTACCCCGAACAGCCAACCCCCCCTTCAATTTTGGTTGTCGCCAGGGCGGATAGCTGGGATTGCAGTTGGTCTGTTCTCCCACCCCGGTTCTATAACTGACTCTCGGTGCTTACTGCTCATCCAGGTGCCATCGTGCTGGTCTTCCTGCTCTTGTCCATGCTGATCTTGGTTTGTCGACGACGACGACGACGGGCCAAAGCAACTAAAGTCATGGTGTCCAACTATTCGGGACAGCCGCAGCCATCCCTGCCGTGGCGGCCGCAGCAGCAAGTACAGACACCCTATGGTCCCAATACAACGAATGCTGGATGGTATTACCCAACGCAGGGTCCCGCACCCACTGACCAAGCGAGGAGTATTGTGTCCCCCACTCCACCCTTACACCAAGTACAGAGGCCTGCGCCCACGGCCCAAGGTCCGCGCACCCCCACTGTAAGTCAGGGGCAGAGAACCGCACCCTCAGGCGAGGTACAGGGACCCCCGCCGACCAGTCAAGTGCAGACCACCGTACCCTCAGGCCAAGTCCCATCCCCCAGCCCAGCGCAGAGAAACGTGCTCCCAAGCCAAGTGCCGAGCATCGCACCCGTAGGCCGACCGCAGAGCGCCGCACCCTCAGTTGGAGCGCGGGAGCATGGTATCCCTATCCCTCCTCCTCCTCAACATGCGCATACAAAAGGCACCCTGAGCGCTGGCCCAATCGACGATAACGAAAGTCCACCCCCGTATTACCCGGTGAGTCAACGTTTTTTCCTTGCGTGCTTCACGACTGATCACACGGTACCACAACCGCCGCTTTTGAAGCCTACTGCCCCTCCGACTCCCCCGCCTACACATGCCGTGCGGTAGAGCAAGGCTCTCCTGAGCAAGTAGCAGACGTGTGTGAGTCACATTTTTCTAGAACCTAACCGAAACTCACCCCTGTCCGATGACCGACGCGTCTTGTTTCGCAGCGCGGGATCCCACCTTATCGCCTGGAATCGTCATTACGCTCTTACTTCTCTCGTGCGTCGGAAGATAAACTCTCAGTTGCCACCTCGTCTTTGTTCTGAGTGACGTTTCCGAAATTCTCCTGCTATTGTTGTATCTTGGGACAGACTCTGTGGATTGTTCAGACTCGTGGTCGAATAAGCACGACATGTATGCATCCTAAAAGCATCCCCATTTCCTTTGTGGTCTCTCTTTCACCGATGGGTATCGCTCCTCAGCTGGAACTTTCATCACGAGGCCCCTAAGTAAGCGCGTGGCATAACAACCCCAAATATGGACTCAGCAGGTATGTGATCATACTTCGGTCACAGTCGGCAGATTGGTCATGCACAGGGGTCGTGATCCGGAACGCCAGCCGAGAAGCCCACCAGCCGACACAGGCCTCGCGAGTCGCGACGACGACGACGACTTCCAGCCCGCGATCACAACTAGAAACACCGGTTACCGCTGCGAAACCGTCCGTCGTCAGCGCATCGAGTCTGTGCAGAGGCGTTAGACCCATCCCACCACTTGTGCGTCACAACGTACCCCAAGTGCACCCCCGCTGGCGGCCTCATCAATGGCACCCACACGAGTGCGCGAATGCACACAGACCCGTGTCTTCCCACCACCTGCACATCAGAGCGCCCCCCGGGCGCTCCACCTCGTCGCCACCCGCACACACCAGCGGTCCAATAGCCACCACCCATGCACGCGCGCGCTTGCTCCGTCCGAGTCACCCTGCCTCACCCACCCCGCCGTCGCCCGAGCGCGCGACCGTGCCCATCGTGCGGCCCCACTCAGTATGTACCCTCACCTAATATTACCCTCGCCCTCTCTCAGGCTCGCCCACCTTCACTGGCACCCACCCTGCCGCGGCGCGAGTACGCGCGCATCGAACACACCCATACATATGCAGTGAGCAACGTAGTCATCGATCGACTGCGTTGCTCTCCCTCGAGCAACACGCTTGGCTTGTCAGAGACCCACACGGGCTACACCCATCCCCCTTTGACCTTTTATTTTAATAGTAGGTTCAGCATGTACTATGTACAGTAGACAATGGAATTAGATGCGAATCACGTCCTCAAAATTGCGATACACCGTCTCCTCCCCTCGAGGCAGAGCCACCGCGCCCGAGGTCATCTGACTCATTCGGTCACAGCCGAGCGGGGTTCGAATTATAGGTCGATGGGTCGTGATTGGTCGGATTGGTCGACCAATCGAGCATGCCAGGGAAATTACCACCAGAACTACAGGGGGTACATATGGCAGAATGAAGGGGAGCCCGAACTAGCACGTGTACATGCTTGCCTGTGTAGTACGATCCTTCGCGGCAAGTGACGTTGCGTACCGGCGCCACCCGGATGCTATTACCTTGTGATGGCATGTTCGTACTGGCACGGTACTGCTCGGAAATCTAGAAGCCCGCGGCCGACGGCAGGAAACACTGAGGCGAGCGGTCAAACAGAACCCGACTCCGTACGGGGTACAGTGACTATGCCAGTGGGCTTACAGAACCATCCCATTTAGCACGCCAGGGGAAGAAGTTGGTCCCATGAGCCTTGATATTGAACGGGCAGTCAAGATACCGGGAACGCCTTCAAGCGAAGCGCGGTCCAGTGTAGAAACCTTTTCCCTAGGGAGTCGGACACACGGGAGCTACAAGTAAGCTGTCGACAGTGCGTACTCACCATCCATCGCAAATATGCGTCTCCGCAGATTCGACCGGGGGGTAGTCGTGCGCATTTGCCCTTTCGGCGCGGGGTTTGAGTGTTTGAGTTTTCTTTGCACTACCCCTCGTGAACGAAACTGTCAACTCCCACAAGTTCAAGCCATCTCTGTGGGAGTGGTGATTTGGGTCGTACTAGGTCGCGTTCGTAAAGTGTCGCCCCATAGAAGTGTTGATCTCCTGCTCAGAGGTCGGAAAGCAGTACGGGTACTAGTACTCAGGAGTGAGAAGGACGAACACAGCAAACTCACAGTCCGGCTAGGACTCCTGGAATGACTGTGACACCAACACGTCGTTGCTGAGCTATCGCGGCATGTCCACCCAGGCCGCCGTATTAGCAACGTGACAACTGTGCCCAGTGGAGTGGATGACATTCGTATGATGCCTTGATAACTGTTAGATTGTGGTATCGAATACGGGAACACGACCAAGGGGTGTTGGAAAGGGGTGTTGGAAAGAACGCATTACCCATCGGGGCTTAGGTGATCCATTTTGCTTTATGATCAGGATGGATGGCGCGTGAACGATACTGCAGCACCGAGGATCAGCGCTCAGCTGACATAGGTTTGACGAGATTACCGGAGTGAGTCCGCCGCCGTGATCACGGAGATGTAACATTGGTTTTTTTTAAGTGGATTATCCAACTCATGGCGGTGGCACAGAGCAGCACCAAACTGCCATGGGTTCAAAGACCCGTTTGATTCCTTGTCTCGCTCTGTTCCAGACGGCGAACTCGGTCGAGCGATGCGGCGGCGGAATGCCTCCGCTGGGAATAACGATGTTCCGATTAGAATATGAACAAGATAGGATGAACCGAGGGAACGGAAAACATTGTCTCCAGTTCCACGTACCGTTTCTTCTTCCCGCTGACACCCTGAATGGGGTGTTATCATAATTTACCGCACGTACCCATCGTTTTCTAGGCGACGACTCGGACGCCACACCTGGTCACGGATCAGCCGCCTGTTCCGTACATGTTACGATGCCCACCCGTCCGAATCAATGCCGCGCCGACCCTCGGCGTGGAGAAGCTTCCATGTTAATCAATCAGCTACTTGACACGTCCTACTTATCTTGATCACAGCCCCCGGACAATGCCTCGAGGAGGCCTATCAGAGACCATTACGAATGCGCTAACCACTTGCCAATGTTTGTCAATGCCTTTCGCCCTTCCTTCGGAACCTCGCCCGATGACCGAGAGGGGATTGACCAAGCAGTGCCGCCTTGTTCACATGTGGTCTACTTCCATGATTCGGATATATGCCATGCAGGGACTTTCTGGAAACACCGACCAGTAACATCGACCGTCAGGTTCCTACCAGGATCAGGAGCCAACCAAGTCAGACCTGTCACGTAAAGGTATGTAAGCTTGGCGCCATAATGCGCTTTACGTTCCCCCCTTCCACGTGTCTGCATCACATGCCAACGCCCGCACTCGCCTGCCCTGCAACACAGCCATAAGGTGACCCACGCAGGCACTTACCCCTCTTGGAACGTGGTGCGGACATACGTGACATTCCTCTTCTTTCAAGTTCTTCTTTTGCGGACCTCCGAGGGAATGAAGAGTAAAGTGATCACGGAAACTGGCTGGCCCATGTTCACATGTCAGACAAGTCGCCCCCCTTTGCAAGTTACGGAACACGATAAACGCCCGTTATCGTCCATCGCTGTACGAGGTTGAAGGCACCCAGATATAGAAATTGGTTCACCCATGAGTGGAGTGGAGTGGGTAAGGACACATCACCACCGTGATGGAAATACTTTGTACCCCGGAACAAAACGGCCGTCACAGGACTCGGAGAAACGGGACGAGATCACTAACGGGACGAAAAGCAAAGTTTAGGAGAGGATCCTGAATCAGACCCCGCTGAACAGAGTTCAAGTTGTAGAAAGCAACGCGTGGACGTGAGTTTGGACCTGCTGCCAGAGGGTAGTTATTAAGGGGATTACCACTAACCTGTCTATCTGTGATAACATAGGTTGTAAGTTCAGACAATCAGCTCGATCCACCCGCGAGGCTCAGAAACCTTCGGTCCAGGGACTCGCCGTTTATGTTGAATGCTGCAAAAATAAGTCATCGGGTAGCCCCAAGAAGTATAGCGACTCGTTACTTCATTAGCAGTGAGGGACCAATATCCTGAAATATCTTGAGGGGGGAACGCCGGTCAACACTCCTTCGACGCGGTGCTTTTCGAGGATTTCAAGGTGGCTTGATCGTTTCCTATTTTAGTTAGCACCATCAACCGAATTCAATTAGTGGAGCAAGGATATACTGTTGACCCTGATCCACGGCGAAGAAAGTGTACGTGCGGGAAGGCCGGAGATGAGTGGATGGTCAGAGGTTAGTGCCTAAGAGGCACTGTCTGACCACACTGCCTGTGCAAGCGGAGCGAGCGGCCAGCGGGATAAGGAAAACACGATTAGTCAGCATGCAACACAACGTGGAGTATCAACGACGGGCGCCGGTTCGCACCGATCGGACTGTCCTGGCGACGGACGATGTAATCCAACCTCAGGGAAGAGGAGATGACATGAACGAACTATTGATCTTGTACTGCGTCGCATTAAAAATACGGGACGCATAATGCGGGATAAATAAGGACGAGTCGAGGATTAGAATTTGAGGCTATTATTTTTGGCGCAGAGATAAATTTGAGCATCTCGAGTTTATGATCACATTCGATCAGGCACAAACGGGGAGGCGGCCGATTGGGGTTAGGATGCCGGCCAAGAAGGGTTCCGTGGTGAAGCCACGGATTCGACGCGATCACTGTCATGTGCGAGGAGAAGAAAACACAGCCAGAGCCGGCAAAGAATTGACGCATGCAACACATTCCTGATGTTGATGTGAGTATGAACGCGAGTGAACACGGGGACCCGTGATCCCTTGATGATGAGTCAGGTGTGAATTGCATCACCCGAGGAGTACGTGGAGATGTTGAAAGGAATGGTTGAGGAGCGGGTATTATGCCGCGAAGAGGGTCATGGGCGTGAATAGACTCACTGTGGTGCGTTGCAGTAACTAGAGGAGATGTACCTGTAATACTGCGGAGAAGCGATGCGGGAGCAGTGTGGGTACAGCAGTAGGGAGATGAGACATTCGGAGGGCCTGATTGGCCAACGCATGCTGGCATTCTTCGCAGCTGACAGACCCCCTTTCCCAGTTCGGCACACCGCGACCCCGTAATTCCCAGGGGTCGTCCTTCTTGCCCAAAGCGGCGAATCCGGGGGTGATCCGGAATGGGTGGTAATGGGCCGGACATCACGATCTGGAAACCCCAGACTGAATCTGATGAGAGCGCCGTTTGCAGTTGTTGCATTCGGCACCCGGGCGCGGAATAATTACATGCTGCCAGTGGAAAGAGACAAACTTCAAAGACCCCCAAAAGGCTCCCATTCACCCTGCTCGTCACCCTTCTCCTCGACCTGCACTCCCACCCCCCTCTTACCTCCCTTGTGCACCTCCCTCTCGAAAAATGGGTAGGAGAAAGATCGAAATTCAGCCCATCACAGTACGTCCCGCTTCCATTACTCTCATCTCCTACTCCGACATCTCCAATTTTACTTGCACTCCTCCCTTTTCCATCTTTGACCCATAATCGCTAACCACTTCTTATACATAGCACGAGCGTAACCGCTCAGTCACTTTTTTAAAGGTAGCCTTTCGGCTATTTTTGTTTCCCCCCGGCTTGGCACTTATTATTATCTGCCTGTCATCGATCCATAGCGCAAGAACGGCCTCTTCAAGAAGGCGTACGAGCTCGGTGTTCTTTGCTCAGTCGATGTGGCCGTCATCATATTCGGTTCGTCCTTTCCCTCCTCCATCCGCTCGTCTCATCCCCATTTCTCCAGAGGAACGCACTGGCCACCATTTGAAACTATACCAATACTGCTCCGGTGACATCCACGACATCGTACAACGCCATGCCAGAGTACGTCACCCCCGCATCGCTCGAGAACGCTTCTTACCCACCTCTCGTTAGTATGACGGAGAAAAGGACACGCGCACTCCTCACGACTTTGCTAACAACGCGAACTCTAAACTGGACGACGTGGGTGATGGCGATGATGACGATGCGGACGACGACGACCCCGACTCCAATTCACGTGGTGGAAACAAAAAGCGCGCCGATACCAAGCTGAAACAAGAGTTTGGTAACAATGCCAAACTCGTACCCCCTCCGGGAGGGAATTTGGGGTTGAACGTCGACGTTTGTACCCAAGTATTGCATGGTGGTTGTGGCATTCTTAACCCCCGATTGCAGATGAACGATTACCCGCCTCGGCCCATGACCATTCCTCAGCCACCCATGCCACTTCACCACTCTACACAACTGCCGCCCGCAAGTGGCGCCTCTTCGCTTCCGATCTCAACAGAACGACGTACTTCTACTGGTTGGTTACCCCCTATCGACAATCAACTTAGCTCTCAACAGAAGCCCCGTCTAGCTCCTAACGTCAGCGCAAGCAGTAATAACCCCAAACTTACGTCTGATGATTCCATGTACAACGGCTACATTCCTTCTTCTGCCTCTGCTCACACCCATAACAATTACCGGCAAAACGGTCAGACTTCACATCAACTATCTTACAATTATCTCGGCGCCACCGCCCCCGCTCCGCAGCAACCTTTTCTCCCTTCATCGTCCTTTGACTTCCCATCATCCTCAAGGGGTGCCCCAATACCGCGGACTACCGGATACAATCAACGATCACCAACCGCATACCCTCCTCACCACCAGGATCACGGGATTTATCACCCGCTAGTGCGACATAATCTACCGTCTGGCCATCCATCAAATGGTTCCAACTCACGTTCCCAAGAATCCCCGGACATGCTTTCTACGTTCTTGGACAATGGCGACGATCATCGACCATCAACACAGCCATCACAATTCGCCCCATTAGACTGGCCTTCGCATGCTTCTTCGCAACAACAACCACAAGCCTCGCCGCATCCACAGCAGGAATCAGGTGGGTAACCCCCGCCCATGTCTCATCGCTATGCAACTCAATCGTTTACAGGACACTCTGGAGACACAAGCTGGCTTGATTTCCTGTCTCACAGTGCGCCACAGCCTGGCGGACAACAACTCCATATGACGCTTCCACCCGCCAGTGGGAGAGACTCGCTATCGTGGGAGCGCGATCGAGACATGGAGCACTATACTTCCTCAGAGCGCGGTCGAAACATCGATAGGAGCATGGTGAATGGTACGGGGCTTGTTTCCCCATCGCGCAAACGACCCCGCGCGGATTCCACTACGGAAGATTACCAACAACCTTCGCCGACTACACGGGGTAAGGTTGGCCGGAACTCACTAGATGCAAACGGTGATGCCCGCGGACCTGGTATTAAAGAGGAATAACGTTGAATCTGCTTCTCTTTTTCCTCTCACTCAGTGCTGCCACCCTCATCGATCCAGTTCACAAACTCGTTGGACTCTTCGCGATGTTATGGCCTTACAGTGACCGCTTGTTTTCACCCTTGCTTTCCGGAGATATTTGAAACTAATGCTGAGACGCTCCCTGTTGTCATCACGATGATCAGATATGCTTATGTTGTCAAAACGAGTATGTACTAGTAGGAGTGCAAGGACGTTTTTTGTTATCTTATTTTGCAAAGAGGTGTTATTGTGACTTGGTCTTGTGAGAAGAACGTCCTTTTGCCCCAAGCTACTGAGCACAGTATGATCCATTGCAAGATTTACTTAACGTGGGCGATTATAAATATGTATATCAAAGACGGCAACGAATTTGAGACCCTCCGCCCCGTCCTGCCTGAGCGACCTGAAGTGGTTCAGCGTTCAACTGCGGTTCCACGGTCATATCGCACCGTCCGGCGGTGATAAAGGTTCTCCACAAAAACTGTTTAGTCACATCATCCTTATGGGTTTCTAGTGACACTTTCCGTCACGTATGGGGATGGGTGTGTCATGTACGTTACGAATTTGCGGCGGGTGCTGTATGTACTATATGAGACCCCAAGGAACGGTGTGGCCTCCTGAGTTGCCTCGGAGGAAGTACGAGATATATGGGGGTTCTGAGTGGGACAAGAAGTCAAGAAGATTCGGTTATACGTCGGACGTCCCTCGTCCCTCGGGCTAGCTATATGATGGACTCAGGCGCGAGACATTGTCGCAGATTGATAAACTGAACCATTACGATGTACAAACAACAATCGCGCTTTCCGATGGAAAGTTCCTCACCATTCAAACACCCAGCTGAAATCCTCCTCGGATTTGACATAGCTCGGCTTACCAGCGCTCATCGGTCGCAAGTGGAAACATGACGAAACCGTATCAATTCCATCCCGTATAACTTACTTCACGTCACTGATCTCGAGATTTGGTTGCGGTATTGAGGCGGTCCTATCCGTCTTCCCTTCCGATTCTCCGATTCCGCTTTTCGTCGACGGACGGATTGCTGTAGTACTGCCGCGAGGTGGGGTCGGGGTCACCTTGAGGTAGCGAAATTTACCTCGGGATTTCGAGGTGAGGTGATGCTGTAGTAGCTTCTATCAGCTGAGGAAAGACGGCCACACTGGCACAGCTCAACATTTAACCAAAATTGTCTCCACCGGGCATGTGACCTCGATCAGTCCGCCCCCGTGAAGTATTCTAGACTCCTAGACTCTTGCTCTTGTTCACGATGAAAACGTGGGCGCACAACAAGCTGGAACGAGACGACCCCAGCCAGTGACCCCAGCATTGTGAACCGAATTACCAGCCAGGCGCTTTAACGACAGAATCACTGAGAAGCCTGATGTGTGGAGTATGTGTATTATGATTCCACTCACCGGTTTTGGTCAGTAAAGCTGCGCCCACTGCTGTATCCCGAATCGTAAATGATATGAGGACATGAATGAATTCTTAATGTACTATGACAATTGTCAAGCCCGATATGAGCGGGTGTCAACCACGCTTGGCATCAGATGGTCTTGACGCTCGAGAATGCACTTGTGCTGCCGAGCATCATTGGGGTAGTGGGTAGTCGTTCCCTGTCACCCCCAAACGAACCGTCGTCAGGCGAGTGAGTCACCTTGCAATCGCTCATCAACTTGTCCGGTACGATGGGTTGATCGAGTCTGAGTATGTATGACGTGGATTGACGTCAGGGAGGCTTTCACCTCTGCTACAAATCGAATTCAGTCTTCTCAAACCTATTATCGAGAGAACCGGGATTAAGGTGGCGCAGCCTCTGTCGCTCATAGTGGTTGACCGTCCAAACTTTCTTGTGTTGGCATGTTGTAGTGGCATTCGGCTATGTGAGACTTGCGGTGGTGGATGGTCACCCACGATGACCAACTCATGATGGACGACTCCGATAAATCTGGAACGCACACCGCAGCGACTTCTCCTGGAAATTGATTGATCGCTTGCATGTAAGACACCGAAGTTCACCTTGATTACTGATAGCCGTATCTCGTGTTGCCCGTGATGTATCGATAAATACCACGTACCTTCTCGACCCTGGTGCACCGACAAATCTTATCTTTGCTGCGACCTCAATAATATCCGAGAGGTCCGGCTGCGGCATGACGAAGCGTCATTGTCTCTTCGGGCTACATTGAAACATGGATAACCACGAGACGTCGCTTTGGGATACAATACCAACGATCAGTGAAGTCCGTGCACTCCCGATGCAGTCCGGAACCATACTGCCAAATGACACTTACCCAGGATGTGGATCTGACAGGCATTGCCTGCTGCGTTTCAGAGCTTGCCGCGATTGATGCGACCTCCCGATCCCCTATGCAAAACCATACTGACACGCGGCCTTCGACAGATGTGCCGGTAGTATGCAGTGCTCCACTGCACCAGTCTCCAACGGTTTCCCTGCAAAGCTACCTGTGCGTCTGCCCAAACCCAACGAGGTATGAGACCGGGGAAAGACATGACAGCCTGCCAAATTTTGATCAACAGCATCGAGAAGAGTCGTCGCAAGACGTTCCTGCACTGTTACAGATTCAGCCTCTGGGGAACTGCCAAGGAGACAAGTCACGGTGGTGCACATACGCCAACCAGGTCACCGATGGGTTCGCTGTGGCGTCGTCATCGTGTGAGTGCATGAAACATGCAGCGTTGATATGATTTGTGTGTACCCCATTTTTGTGGGTGGATTACCACTTGCTTGCAATCATGATGAACGAGTTTCAAGTTCGTGAGTGGTCTCGGACATAGTTGCTATGTAGCCCTATGCGGCACTATGCTCAGCCAAACAATGGCAGCTGGTTTCTGCCAGCGCATTCGCTACTCCACAAATATTGCTTATTGCCTGTTCCATTTATCCATCATCCACAATTATGGCGACTTACTTGTGCTCTTTTGTGCCAGAAGCTTTCAACAACCTCGGATCACAGAAGGTTTATAAAGGTTCGTCTAGAAACCATCCCTGACTGCCACCACCATCCACAGCTATGACTGTGACTGCATGGTAGTACCTAAGTCTTGTATTGCCCACCTTCCAGTCGAATTTCACAGATCCCATTAATGTTCCATTAAGTCGAGGGTTCAGATGAGTCCAGGTTAGATGAGGATGGTGGTCAGTCATCGGTCGAGACTAGGCCGCACCAGAAAGCTGTCGACCTATGTCATATCACTCCCTTATCCGCAACATAGACCTTGCCTATTTTCCAGGATACTACAGAGTGCAAAGATGCTAAAAGGCTCTCCGCAGATCCGCCCTTGGTATACAAGCGTCCTCAGTACAAGGTGTGTCCGCGTTCTCAAAGGAAGCGTGTCCTCATCGACCATAAGTCTTCCACGATGCCTTGGTCCAAAGATACCCGGGTCGCACGTCCTGTGTATTTATTTCCCTCTCCACCTTTCTATCGGTCCTGATTGCTGCTCTCCAATCGTCAATGCTGTTGTATCTCTAGATGATTTCACAAAATCGTGAGTCAGGGCAAATGCATTGGCATCCGTTTTCACACCTTTTTAGTGCCATCCTTGCTGGAAATCCTTACTGGGACCGATTACTACCTATGTCCTCTCGTCACGTACAGGGGACTGGGACGATGGACTACTCGTAAAGGGCTACACCTTCCAAATCATAGCTACAATCTACTTGATCAATGACAACATTTTTGGTCGTTCGTTTCATTCCACTCTGTTGTTGTGCTAGCATGCAATATAGGCATGGCATTTCCAAGCACAATCGCAACCAGATGGATGATGGTTCAGCCTTCGTTGCTCAGTGCCTAATTGTCGCCATTGTGTTCTTGTATAATCTTACCAGGTAGGCACGTTCTGATCCTATTCACGTTATGGGGCGCAATACTGCGAGGGTCTTCGTGGACCTCTGATTATATATGATCTCGATGGCCTATATCGCATGAGTTGCGATATTGATAATGGTGTGGCACTACTGCATTGAGCTTCGGTCAAGGACTAACTCTATTCCAAACAGAAACTACCATCATCACCTTGATGGATTGGTGAGCCAGCCGATGAGAAATGTCACCTTGTATCTGAAAGATATAGACGTACCTTCACCTCGGACACACTGTCAAATCTTTCCTGACTCAGTTCCGGATTGGCCATCATAACGATGTGTATGAGAAACTGCACGCAATCAATGTCGAGCTAAGGAAACGTTATCGTTTTTGACTGTTCATTATGGCGTGCGAACCTATTCGCGTGTTCTCAGTCGCTGGGCATCTGCGATGTTTTTTCAATCGACAACGTAAAGTTCGACATCATCTCCATTTCCTTCAATAACTCCAACTTTGTGATCAACAGGGATCAGCGCGTACCGCCGAATATCCCTATTTTACTGCAAATTCTGGGTGCGGCGGTATCGCCGTGGCAGATCGGGCCCAAAGGGTCGGTGTACATACTCTCCAAGGACCACCTCGTCAAGATCGCATTTCTCCCAAGGACTTCCCCGTAGGAGTAGTTCGGATGCACCATGTCATTACCATGAGCTTATGTCTCCGATCTGCATCCTTTCATCTGCATGGCGTATGTTGGTGTTCTACAGGTGTGACTCTTCTTTTGGTGAGGGATATCCTCAAACAGCCTAGTTCGGGTCATCAAGAGTACTGCGAGCCAATGCCGCAATTACAATATATATACTCATAAGGATGCTGTGGGCTCTGGGATGGCACATGACGAAGTAGTCATCCGACATCACGGACAGCCCCGGACCTTGGATGGTCCATTGGTGAATGGACCCATACTTGACTCAGGACCATGAAACGCATCAATGCATCAGACCTTACCATCCAGCCACAACGAACGGCATTTCCGTGTGTACTAGGATCAAGCCCTAGCTGATAGATATACCTGCACGGACATTTACCGAGTCGTCTTGGTGTTCATGGTGGGGAGCGGCATGTCAACCATCTTCGTCGTGGACTTTGAAGGCGTCCACGACCACCTTCCGCTCAACGGAGCATGTGTATCATCATGATTCACTCGCCTTACAGAGGGCCCGCATCGGGACTTACCCTTGTACCCTCGCAGTGGACCGTGGCCATAGCGCGAGGGTGTGGGTAAGATCTTTGCCATGGCAAACAAGGCTGCGTGTGTAGTCTAGCGAAATGCCGGAACCCGCTCGCTTAGCAGGTCTACTCACGGTCTATCATATGTAGACGGGATGTGCTTGAAGCTTGAGCAACGCTGCGTTCCAAAGTGGAAAGTTGAAAGTGCATATTGCATGTCTATCCCTACAATTATATGCATAACCCACAAAACCATGGGATCACGTTCGTTTAACCAAATGCATAACTAAACTCCATGCCTAAACTCAGATAGATAGGTTAAAAATGCATAAAGCGAATTTGAATGCTCTAGATTTCGTCCAAGGCCACAGACCACTGGCTCCACGAGAACCCGCCCCTCATCGACCCCGATAACCAAACCCGTCAAAATACCCCGAGTCACGCATGAACGATGTCCAGCGTTCATCCAACCGTGACTCTTGAGAGACCAGCCCGAGCTCAGTCAGCTCTGAGGGGGCTGCCGATTGTGCGGGTTGTGTCTGCTGTTGCTGTGACAGCTGCGGCCGTGGCTGTTGGTATGGCGGCGCAGACGATTGTCCGTAGGCATGTGGATGGTGGCCCAGATACCCCTGTGGTTGCGATCTGTCCGCCGCCGAAGAAGTCGCTGAGCTGAATTGGTTGGAGACGCCCGAGGATTGCTGGGCACATGAGTAGGACGACGACGCCACTGTTGAGTGTCCGTGCCCCGTATGTTGAGGAGCTGGCTGCGGCTGAGACATAGGTGCGAGTGGTGGGAGAGGGGGGTGGTGTTGTGGTGTGTATGGATAGTGGGATCGTCGTGGTGGTCGCCACTGAGGCATGACCTGTGGTTGAACACTCGCGTTGGTATACTCTGCATGCCTGGTAGGATAGTGCGGTTGATCCTGCTCCGTGTGTGCCCAGCGGTCGACAGAGGGTGTCGAACTCTCGGGTCGATACAGCTGCGGGGCAGGTGGTTCCGGGAGGCTACCTGGGTACGGAATGAACCCAGAGCTACGCAACCCTTCAGGTGTTTGTTTCGACATTTGAGAGCGCCTCGTCGACACGAACCGCGTTCTCCCAGCAAAAATTGCCAATTCGTCGTCGTCAACTTCTTCTTCGACTGACCAATGTCGTCCCAATTGGCCAGAGGGCTTCTCGTTCTGAGACGCAGCCAGTGCGTTGTGCGCCTTCTCACTCAATTTGGTTAAGATTGGCTACAAGAGTGGACCAGTGAGCGAAATAAAACTGAAGTTTAGTTTCAACAGATCTTACAAGTGCTTTGGCTGCCCTACGACTATGGTTCGCAACTTTCGTGAAGAGCACACAGGCTTCATCGAGCTCCTTAATCGCGTTGGACGCCAGGGGTGAGCGAGGACCACGAGTCACAATAGTACCAAAGACGATCTGTGCCGAAACCATCAGCATACCAGACTATGGAACAAAAGATCTCCGAACCGCTGCCGAGAAGGCACACGTCCAAATCGTCCAGAATCGCGCACAAAGCTGAGGGCAGTTAGTATACTGTGCTCCTATTATCTGCAGTATAGTCGAAGAGGCCCGGTAAGTGGCAAGGAACGACGGCGCATATTGACTCTTCAGTGGATTGACAGGGCTTTCTATGATAGCCTGTGCAAAGAAGCTTCGATGTATATGGAGCAAGACTGGTGTGTGATACCACAAAACGTGACCCCTTGTTCGGTGCATTGAAAGAACACGACTTACGAACTTCCCGTGCATGCGCCACTATAAAACGGCCCATAGACTCAGAGGTTGACAACTCCTCTGTGGCGATGGTTGGTACAGGGGCAGCCGCCGACGGAGCTGCATACGCCGGAAATTCAGGTATGGGGAACTCGCGTACTTTACGATCAAGCTCCATGATCGTTGCATAACTAGGTATTTCGGTTGTTAAGGTCCGTGCAGCAACTTCGGCCATACATTCAGCTGCAAAACGGTAACCCCAGGTTTCAACTGTAGACAGGTTTTTTTGTAAAATAACATGAAATTTTTAAAAATAATACAAAGACCGGTGAGCCGATTGCAAAAGAAATGCATGACGACGCACATTCAACATTGAAGTCGCTCTCCATTTTCTCATCAGCGTTTCCACTCTCTGGGTATCGGCAATCGATGAAAGCGAGAGAGAAGCTTGGTGGTCTGCCCGTATCGAGGCTCTTCAAGTAGAGAGGTAAGATGTCAGCCAGATAGGTATCGAACCCCGTGACCTTTGCCTACATGCCATGCATCCGCAAGGAAGAGATCCCAAAAGAGAACACGGCGCCTTTGCACAATCTTGTCGGGCAAGCTCCATCTTGTACTATCCCGATCTAACCTCACAGGTCAGGTCCCAACAGCTTCTTTAATCTAGACGGGATACCCACGGAGTCCAACCTGGTAAAATAAGACGAATAAGCACCAACAATAAAGAATCTCTCAGGAAATAAGACGAACAGTTTGGGATAGATGCGCAGCAAGAACGATCAATGACCGTGTGGTCTCCATGCTGGTTTCCTTTGCTGACAATTCATTTCCACTCATGGCGTTGTAGATACTAAGCAGATGAAGTGCTTGAATGGTCACCAAGGACGGCTTTTCCAGAACGGGCTGCAAACAAATTGCCGCACGCGCTATCTGATGATAGTGCTCCGCTTCTGCGTTCCCCGGATCCTGTGTAAGATCAACAAGCGCACCAACTGCGAAAACAAGGAAAAGCAATGCAAGCTCGTGGGCACTTTTGTTATCATCCGCCACCTCCTGGGGTCCATTCGAGTAATATATCGGAAGGAGCTCGTCTATAATCTGGTCCTTGGATACGCCATGGAACAGCCAACCAGCTTGTTCACAGTACGTTTGCGTGAGATAGCTGGCGCGTTCCCAGTTTGGTAGGTGCCCCTCGATCAATCCACGGACGGCACCAGTCGGACCCATTGGGGTAAACGGGAACGCCTGCGAAAACATTCGGAGATCCTGAGGCAAAGCGGGAGTGGCCAAGTTTCTTGCCGAAACCGGTGTCGAAGAGCCCGTCCTGTCTTGCTGGGCCGTGTTGTCAGACTAATAATGAGATGAACGTGGGTGCCCAACTTAAAAAGACGGGACTTGCCATCAAGAGACACTTAACATAAGGCGGGTTAAGATAACACGGAAACGTGCACAATCATGAAAGGGAAACTCACTTCCGGTCCACCGGTAGGCCCAAAGAAGCGCGATATGCCATGGTCGGTGATTGAAAGCGTTCCAAATGTGTCCAACACATCCGGATGGTGGCCAGGAGTCCCGGACTCATCAGGTGGGGTGAATGGTTCGTCGTCCTTGTGATCAACTCCCAGAAGGTCTTCGCGAAGGAGTGGGTGAGGCTCCGTCGAGTGCTGAGATTGGAGGTCGCTCAGGGCATCTTCGAGTTGCCGGATCCGTTCGCTCATTTTAGCTATGCGGCGATGAAGGTGCTCTGTGGCCGCAAGGATGAACCTGACGTGAGGCGCTTAGAAGATCGTCGCTAGAGAGGTCACATTGCCGTACCGGGTTCCTTGACCAGTAGACAAGCTGCCTATGTGACAAACCGCACCGTTATGCAAGTGGTGCACGAGGATAACGAAACAACGAACCATTAGGACACAATGCTGCGCAACCCCTCCTCTGCGCGAGAGAGACTTTAGCAATGTGGCCCAACCGACACGAGAAAACGAGACCTACCTGGCATGATTGACAGGGGATTTGCTTGTCACACTTTATCTTCAACCTTCCGGGTGTGCCATTAGGTCAAAATGTGGAAAGAGACTAGTGCATATCATGCGCGGTGATCGCACCTCCTACACTCAGCGCACGAGATCTGCCCATTATTCCTCTTCTGTTCTATTTCGCGTGCGTGGCCCCCATCAAATCTGTACTCCTCAACCTCTCTACGACTTGCCTTGCGTTTCAACTTGGCTTTGGTGGGTTCTGGAGGCATGAAAAGTGGTTATGACAGGAAGGCGACACTGTACTGTTAAACAGGAAGCGGTTCACGCCTGGGAGAAAGTCAAAAGGTGCCGTGGTGGTGTGAAAATCCGATGGCAAATTGAATTGACGGAACTGGACGGAATAAAAAAAAGGCGATAAACGAGAAAAGGAAGGAGAGACGTTATCTAACACCTAATGCCTTGCAGGGCCATCGATAAATCGATAACCGTCGTCAACTATCAATGATGATCCTAGTACTGGTAGTAGTCACTAATTACACCAGCGCTACCCACCAGAACCCTCAGGCGAATAGGATGCTTGCCAAAGAGTTCCTCAGATGAAAAACTAGCCGCGTGTGCGAAATTCCACATCCTAACACCACCCCTCTACCTTGGACACAATGAAACCTGATAGAACTAAAATCGTATCAACTCGCCAAATTGGCAT
The DNA here is from genome assembly GCA_025782845.1 of Boletus coccyginus. Taxonomy (NCBI): domain Eukaryota; kingdom Fungi; phylum Basidiomycota; class Agaricomycetes; order Boletales; family Boletaceae; genus Boletus; species Boletus coccyginus. The sequence continues at coordinate 770,539 of JAHZSR010000008.1, forward strand.
CTTACCGGCAGAAAAGAGACCCTGCGGTATCGAGGGCCCAGCTGATGGCGACAAGGGTTGGCAAACACTGGAAGAATTATTCCCATTCGGATCGCTCCGTTCGAAATGTGGCCACCTATCCGGTTTGTGGTCTATTGCTGCCGCGCCACCCGTTTGACAGGAGTTCCCTACCGCATGAGAGGATCATCCAATACTCATTACCATCGCGCGCCTGGGAACAGCGAACAACTGTGCGTAAACGGCCACGATACCGCTCGGATGAGATAGGTAGTATCGTCCCGCGGCTCTGTCCGATCAAAATAGGTCTTTCGGATTTGCAGTTCCGACATGGCCTGACGTCAGGGCTGCGCAGAAAGCTCTTGACAGAAAATCGTTACGATCGTCACGTCTCGAAGAGGCAGTGCGTATCAAATGATGTCAGTGCTGCAGTTGACCAGAAAGTTCAGAAGGATTCCGGCGGCACATATAATGAACTCCACTTGCATTCCCTTGCGTAGCGACAGCTTCGAATCGTACAGAAGAGCTGTCGTTAGCGCGAAACACGAGTGAGAGGCGCTAGGAGAACAGCAGAAGAACTTTGAAAAGAAGTGGCCACCGTGTTTGTCCAACTATGGGACTGGAAGAGGCGTAAAGAACTTCTCATCGGTGGCCAACGCAGTGTTAGAGTACTATAATTTCCGAGGAATGAAAGAGGTGGGTAACGGATGGAATGACGGAAGGACCTACTTTCAGGCGCTATAGTATGTCACGGCGGCTGGGCCACTTAAATTCTACCCTACCTGAGGAGGTTCGAATGAAATGGCGCAGATGGCGCAGTAAACATACGAATCGTATCACCTTCTTGTATGTGGGGGCATTCAAGAAGAATCGCTGTGCCGGATACGGGCACAATAGTAGGCCACCAACGTCCACAGTCCGAATTGTTGTGCCACATTTCACAACAAACAAAGCGGAGAGGTCTTTCAACATCAAAAAGAAATGTGGACGACAAGTCGTTCGTTCATCCCCTTGGTCCCCTCCCCAAACAGTTTACCTTGCTCGCACCAACCTCGTACCACGACGTCTCGCATGGAAAACGTCGTCCAAGCATCTGGTCGTGATCGCCAGATATCTCATCGGCTGCAGCGCATTCCATGCGGCAGGTGCTCTGCTGTAATTGAATACGACCGAGGAGTCGAGTGGAATGTTGTCAGCGAGCTGGTGAACGAGCACTGGAAAGCGTGTCCGTGGAAACTACATGCAAGACTAGCCCACATGGCATGCACGCCCAATTACTCGCCCCACATAGCGATCGCGTTACCTCCACCAGAACAGCGTAGCAGCGCAAATCCGGCTGCAGAGTCCATTGGTTCCCCGAACAACCCTAGGATCTCGTCAGGGTGTGAGAGGAAACGAAGGACCTTAGAGCAACGAAAGTTGGAACTTGAGCAAGACGAGTACACCAAAAACATAACAACGAAGAGCGTTGTTTGCGGAGGATGCCGCAAGGAAATCAGCCTTGATAAGAGGTCCAAGTATTATCCTGGCTTATGGCTCAAGCATAGACGCAAATGCCCCGGCATTGAGAAGCTCGAGGTCAGTGAAGGTCAGCTTAAAATCTGGGAAATAGACTAACCCCTTTGAAGCGCACCCAAGACAAGGTCTCACAAACGTTGAATGGTAGACGAAAGGTGCCCTGCGAAGCCGCCACCCCAGAATCTGGAGGCAGTAGTTACGGAGATGTGTTGCAGCTTGGTCCTGCAGAACGCTACCAAAACCACAGTGCAATGCCCGCACACCAAATGGTTAGCCATTATGACTCGGAGGGACCATCCAGTGAAGACGAAGATGGAGAGGGGGACTCAGATTTGCTGCCGCAAGAGTCATTCCCAAGTAGGTCCGTGGTGCTTCATGAATATACGCCGTACTGAGAAGGAATCAAAACCTCTGTCCTACCGTGAATGGATACAGTACTGAATAGCGCTCATTATTGGAACGAACGACACCGCAATCGCTCTGATGAATGGATATACCGATATGCTACCAAAGACGAGATCACCACTAACCTCTTTCGTGGTCAAGACGAACCATACGCCCGTCTGGGTGGTCGCCCTTTCACCCGTCCCAGTTTGCAGACCGGAAATCCCTGTGAAACATCACGGTGTGTCATCAAAGACCGAATCGAACAAGCAATTCCACGTGCGGACAACTTTAGGTCAACCGAGGAGCTGCCGGGTGAAAACATTGCGCCGAAAACCCTGACTTCGTACATCGACTACTTCCCCGGTTGAGCGTTGTACCCCCTGGGGTTCGGAGAAATTGCGAAGGGGAGGGATACGGCCTAGACGGTCCGTGGAAGTGGTCCTGGCGCGAGACCATTTTGTTTCAGATTTGTTTTCACTGAATAGCAAATTATCTAATTCGTAACTTGAAGTCTCGAACGATTAACTTTAGTTCAATGATTCCACGTACGCCGCTTCTTCTATTCACGTTGTCTGAGAACATGACATTGCGCCACATCTCTGAGTGGTAATTTGGTGCCTCGAGGCAGCACTGGTACATGAGGTCTTGAGGGCAGAGGGAGCTCAGTTCACTGCCAATACATTCAAAGACCTTCCTCTTCCACCATAACATGTCTGAACGACCATATTTCGAGACCGTCCGAGTAAGTGACTATCCCCTTTCTATTCGTAGAATGAATGTTCAGAATATCAACCCAGTCGTTTGCCAACGTTCCCATCACCGAACACGGAGTGGATACCACGTCTTTTCTGGAAGCCTCGGACGGGCTTGTGAAGCTATTTGGTACTTTCCATTACGTCTCCCACATCTGAATTTCCCTGATTTAGTGGTGCTATAGATTTACTTGGCTCTGGGGTCTTCGGATTTGTCCAAGCAGACATTAAGGGCAACATTGAGGAACGTTAACAGTTTTCTATCCATAGTTTTCTTCCTGCAAGAAGTTACTTATCGTTATCCTGATATACCTCGCAGGGTGTTCGGTCGCGCTATCGAGATGCTTCCCAGTGTTCCACAACACTCGAGATTCTTGTCAGAAGCGAAACGTCAGAAGGAGTTCGTAATGGAACTGCTTGCCTGATACGCCTAACTCGGTGAGTGGCACGCCTTGTCTCAGTCGAATACACGACTAACCAAGTCGGAAATCGGACACCAAATAATTTCAGTGGTCTCATGTTTCTATGCAAGGCATTGCGATACATGCAAAATGATCCTTCCGTAGAATTGCACGTGTGCTTCAAGCGCTCGTACGATGAGGTGCTCGGGCGTCATCACACATTTTTCGTGCGCTCATTAGCCATTGTATGTCATTTTCGTCCTGCCCGACTTTCAGCGCGCTCGGTTGGTAGGCTTACCACTTGCTTTTCACCGATGCCTAGGTCGCCGTCAGGGCGGTTCCTTACCGCCGAGATTTCATTGCTCGCATCTCACAAGGAGGGGACAAGGAGAAGTTTGGCATTGAGCTCGCGAAGTGGCTCAGTGGCCTCGATATCATCGTCAACCGCCTAAAGGACTTCTTAGAGAAAGGAGGATATGGTACGGTGTGATAGTTAGGTTATTCTCACGTCATTCGATGGAGAATCGTCGTAATAGAATTCCGCCACGCGGATAATGTCGGGGAAACGGCGTCAATGCTCTTTGAAACTCCCAGCTGGTGCTGTAGTTGTGAGCGGGATAGGCTTCAAGATTATACGAGAGTATGCGGTATCTCTGAATACCACGGAGGGATGTATAGGAGGCGGCATGCAATTGGGAGTCCGCGGAATTGGTTGACCACAACGTCAACGGCATTTACTTCCGCTCCACACATAGCAACCTGGTGCCCCGCTCCTGATAGACCGTCTATCTATGACTATTTCCCGTAAGTTATCCTGACCAGAAATTCTCTCCACTATTCCGATGGGAGGATCAGATGATATTTGATAGTGATCTGTGTGGTTGAACAGGTCATTATTAATGTATGAAACTTAACTGAGACATATCGACTTTTTTGAACGGGGAGCCTTCCCTGGTAATATTGTTTCCTCTGACTTACACACAAATGGACCTATGTCAAGACGTGTCTTTGCAGTGGCCGTGACACAATATATCATACTTCGAAGCATGTCATATGAGAGAAATGGGCGCAGAGACTAGCCAGAATAATGCCTCGTGGTTGCCAAAAAAAAATCCCGTGCCTCAATAAGGGATGTTACCGCGATCGACGCCTGCGTGACCACGGCGCAACAAGTACAAACTGCTATCAAAGGAGATCGGGCTTTCAACTGACGGCAGCTCAACTCTGATTTATAACCTAATCCAGTGGGGAAGCTGAAGCTAATACTCGCCACCTCACGGCGAGCATGGAAGGTGCTATTAAATTTGAAACATAAGGACTGGGAAACCGCCCTCGTTGCGAGTGGAACCGCGTGGACGTTGGGAGGCTTAACCATATAGGTTGATGTGTTTTCCTGAGCCATGTCAACGGCGATCAATTGAATACGACATAGACCGAAGTTCCGGAGATGCGGCAGTCGACTTATATACTTGGCAATTTTTCATGTACGTTGAAAAAAGTTCTTCACACGGAATTTGTAAAAGATAATAAAGCAAAATAGAAAACAATCAACAGTGCTCACTAGTGTACACGAGTTCGATGTCAGGCTTGCGTTCCAAGGGCCGTCCAAAATAGTAGGTGTGGCTCAAGTGAGGAAGGTTACTAATCGCACTTACGGTTATGCCGGCAGAAGCAATGTCATGCAAGACTTTGGGGAGATGCAGTCACGAGAGTGATGAGGAATACGCGGGAGGGATGTAGATGCGGTGGCCCGGCACAGGATTGAATGATTGACACTGAAACATGAGAGAAAGATTGCAAGGATGTGACAAGTCATAGGGGTGACACAATGACAACAATATTCACACCACGCGGAGGCGATTCCGGGCCACCACGACTTGAAGTGAGCAAACATAGAGTTCCGTCTTAGACCCGAGGAGGGAAGATGAATGCTGCGAAAACAAACTGTATGTAAGAGAAGATCAATAGAATACAGACATGGAAAGGGAGTAGCCGTGATGGGCAGCACACCTGCATTGCACTGCTAGGAGCGATCAAATCATGACCGGAAGCATCGCATAATGATAAAGGAGACAGAGAGAATGAAAACCTGGCGATGCTCACAGAACAGTCGATTTGATATCACGTTTCTGGAAATGCCGGATGAGAGCACCATCATTGACAGGAAGGAGAAATGAAACGTGACTGGATAAGGGAAAAACAGGAGAGGGAACACTTCCATGGAAATGTGGACAGAGGACAATCTTGAGGTGGCGGGGATCGCTGGCCCATCGCAAACTCGCCGGGGTCCAGCTTTGCAAGGTTTGGAGAAAACACCTGGGAAGCGACATACAAAGTTTCGACCCGGCAGCTACGAAAAAGGAACAGAGGACGTTCCTGGACAATTAACGAGAAATGTTCTGCGGAGATTGAATATGTCCGTGCGAATTAGGCTTTGGTTATGTTCTCGAAATCCCGGATCTGTGACATATTTTTCTCTTGTTTCTGTAAATACGTTTTGGACCCGAACTAGCTTACACACATATTAAGCCCCTTCTCACTCTCTCTGCATCGTCTATCTCTTTTTTTCCTTTTTTTCTTCCAGTGCCACTGCTTCCAGTCGTTGCCCCGGGCATCCATATCTCAGGATATGGACGTGGGCACCCATCCGTGCGTGTTTTCCTCGTCATGCCCTCCGATCTGACGAGAAACGTGACTTGCAGTGTTGCCACTGCGTTGGCATCTCCGTCGTTGTCTGCCCCCTCGTGCGTGTGATCCTTTGATCCGGCCCCACGCGCACTCACCAGCACATCAGGAATCCTCGCAAGCGAAAGACCCCCCCGACGCGCGATCACTCTCCCGAGAGTGAGACCAAGAGCACCAAAGACTCTCCTACGGCGACGAAGGGCGAGTATGAAACAGGGCGCGTCATATGTGAGGTTTGTGGTGAAGGTGTTTCCTTCCGAGACGAAGCAACCGGCGGTTTTACCTTGAAACATTGGGACGCACATCGTCAGCAGTGGTATGTTACGTCCGTGTGTCTGTGATATTATCCGTCGACGTGTAACCTGCCTCAGTGCCAACACTACCCAATCGGTTCCGGAGCCAGTGATCTATACCCCAGAGAGCACAGCGGAGGCCCTCGCGAATCCACCACCAAAACGACGACGTGCTAAGCGGTCGGAGGAAGAACGTATTGATTACCTGCGTGCAGACCCCTACGTCGCCCAGTTTGAGGCCTACCGTGTCTTATGTGCTTCTTGTGACAAGTGGATTCGCCTGCGTCCTAATTCTACGTATTGTTCCATTCCATGGGACGCTCACAGGAAGAGTTGCCTATCAAAGAAAATGTGAGCATATCAGTTACTTATCCGGCTCTTACCGAATTTCACATTGTCACACAGAAACACTAAGAACAGCTATGGGTTGGAAGAGCGCAATTCTCTGCTATCCAAGGATCCTGATGTCCGCAAATTCGACGCCGAGCGTGTACTTTGTAACATCTGTGATCATTGGCTCCCAGTCAGTTCAGAAAACCACATGCAAGCTGTGCAAAAGTGGTTGCAACACCGCTCTGTTTGTCAGAAATACGTGGGTCAATCGGCTACATCCCCAAACCGACTGGAGCCTTCCTCAAGTTCTAGGTCTGTCTTTCCGTCTTTCCCATTATTTGCACTTAGATTTGAGCGTGGACAGACCGCATACCGATGATGCACCCTCCCGCTCTGCTGGTCCCAGCGAATGCAACGCTCTCCATGCAGGAGGCTCGCAACATACTGCACAACCAGGCATAGATCCCTCTTCTGCCATCCCGAAGTCTGGTGGAATCCCAGGCTCACCCTCTTCCTCGTTCAAGGACCTTACGCCAACGAATTTCCCTCCAGTCCACGAGTCTCGCCGGCGAAATGCTGAACAACGAGCGGCTACTCTCAGGGCAGACGCCCTCGTCGGAGAGGTTGAACCAAACAGAGTATTTTGTACCCTTTGCAAGAAATGGGTGCAACTCAGGCAAGACAGTTCTTATTGTGCATATCCCTGGTTGCAGCATCGTGGAAAATGTTTAGCTAGACAGTGGGTCATCTCTTTTAATCTTTACCCTTGTACGTCTCACACGAGTGGACCTTTCTCCCCCTTGTTCGCTGTCCTATCGTTGATGGTCCGGGGTGGCCTTGTCGGTTATTTTCTTGGGTTTAGCGAGAGACGTGCACAAAAAGCCGCTCAAGCAGCTGACTGCGAGGGCCAAGGGCGCTCAACCCGCTGCGGAGGACAGCTTCACCGACGATGACGCTTCTGCTGAAGATGAGCTTGAGTCTGACGACGGTCATGCCGACGGACCCGAATCCAACCGGACAGAAGAGAGACGTAAATTGAAGGCTCCACTACCGACCGAACCTCGGGTTCCTCCACTCTCTGCCAAGAAACACCGGTTGGTCGATAGCGCTGATAACCGCCTCGGTCCGCCATGGTCCGCCACATCTGATGCCACAACGAGTGGGGGGACTTTTCGGAAGGTACCACCCACGCGTGCGATACGTCCCAAAAGCAAATATGAAGCAGACGGCGCTGCCACGGTGGAACTCGGGACGTCGGCAAACAGATTACCCCGGAGGCTAATCTTGGGTTTGGCGGATCTAGACTCAGTGTACGGTCGGTATGTAATCCTATTCATTCGTTTTCTTCGCGTCCAGTGTTCTATTGATTTTTTATTATTTCAATAAACGGGATTGTGGATTGTTGACCATCCCTTTTCTGTTTTGTAGCACGAATTTCATATTCTCATCCATTGCGTATCTCTTCATGACCACCTACGATTCGAGTGACGACATGACGATATCCTCATTACTAACTTACCTCAACGCCGCAATGCCCCCGGACAAACACGAAGACTTTGACACTGCTGAAGTCGCCAAAGCTGTCGCTGCCCTCTCGGACAAGGGTGACATTATTTTTGAAGGCGATACCCTGCGCCTTGCAGACTGAGGCGTTGCATTCCCCCCTGCTGCATTTGTATGTATATATAACCCCTGCTCTGCCGGTCGCTTTCCGCTCTTCCTGATCACGCCACGCATTGTATTATTTTGTGTTTTTTCTTGGTATCTTGGACGCTGCTCTCTGCCGGACGCTCACTTATCCTCAACCATGATCGCATGCTGATACCTTCTTGGACGTTCGATCTCTGTCCCGCTTTCGTGTCGTATATTGCTACCGTGTTCTGCATACTCCCCCCTTCCACGTGTCTTTGCTTGGCTCGCTTTGTGATCGTTGCTTCCCTAATCAGATATACACGCTGTCGTTCGTACGCCTTGTTGCAGAGCATGCCACATGTATAACCCTAACCGTCTATACCAACTCATGTTTGTATCAATGTCAATGTTTTTGTTACTCCTTGCCTGCGAATCTGCATACGAGTTCACCGAGTACGTGACAATGTTTAGCGACGCTTCGATGGTGCTTTCTTCTTGTTCCCAGTACTAGTGCCAGTGCCTGAAACGGGGGCCACAGCCTGCAAGGAACTCGAATTAAGAGAAGACACGCGGGGAAAAACCAAACCTGGTTGACGACTAATTTTTCCAACTCAGTTCCCCTGCCGTGCTTCTACAGCACGAGAGCCATGGAAAACGGACAGGAAGCAGAGAAGGAGTCGCGGAAAGGGGCCGTCAAAAACAGATGAACGACAGGATAGAGCAAACAGATGCACCATTCGCCGCGCGGGCCGCGAGGACTCAACCTCGACCTCGGAGAACATGACTCGTTTCCCCGTCGCCACTGGTGGGTTTTCATGTTCGAAGTCTGCGATGTCATCGGTGTCTTCTCTGCAGAGTTTGGTAAAAGTGGAGTGTCCAGTTGATCGACTCGAAGGACCAGAGATAGCAGGATTCTCGAAGGCTCCGTCAGCAGCGCCATGAATTACGGTGGTCGAGGGGTCCTCGTGTCCAGCGCCGCGGATTTCCGGCTGATGATCGGGCGATGGTCCTTGTGGCTTTGTGGCATCGACGGCCATTAAGTTACTTCGTTCGTTAGTACCTTTTGCGGATGCCGACCGTGACTGTAATTTTACATATTTGGGTCAGCGAGAACGCCCAATCGGCTTTTGCCAACCTCATCGCAGATTCGCCGAGCTAGGACATTTTCTAGTTGTGCAATCCTTGTCTCATGTTGTTTGATAATGTTGTCACGCTGTAAACAGTGGAAAAAAATGATAATTACACCATTCACGGTAGCCTATAACACATACCCGTTTAATTTCGTTGGTCTTCGCTACCATCTCCCGATCGTGGATTAGTCGGGCCTTCTGCATCAACTGGGCAACCAAGGCCTTCTCGTCGTCATTCTGTGAGGGGTAGCTGCCGTCATCGTGACAGAGCAACGAGAAATGGAATTCACTAGGTCATTGTTCTCGTATCGGTGGGAAATGGTCACAGCTCGGTCTGCTAATCTCATTTCGGATGCTTCTAACTCGGCGATGCGCGCCTTCAGGGCCGCCACTTCTCGCTCGCGTTCAGTGCAAGGGGCCTCGGCCGCGGCGAGTCGTTCTGACATTTCCTGCATACGAAATTCTTCCTGAGCAAGCTCTGTGAGCAGAGACTCAACCTTAGTTTTCGCTTCCTGCACTTGATCAAGCGCCTCCTTCTTGCCCAACCTCTCTGTTTCTAACAAGGCTTGGGACGTGCCCTCCTTGCGAGACAACTCGACCTGAAGGGCATGGAACGATCCAGTTTTATCTTCGATCTCCTTGTCTGCACGATCGAGCCTGGCCTTCAACAATCTGTTCTGTTCTTGAAGCTGGATTATCTCGCGTTTGGATTCAATCGACGTTTCCTTGAAGTGAAAGTCAGCTTGGTTGACCATGTATGTAGAGGATGAACGCTAACGGTTACTTGACGTTCTGCTGCATGAAGGCGCTCCTGCTCGCACGATACCTCAACAGTGTTTGCCGTAGAGAAGTTGTCTGTTTACCTGCAGTTCGCCGATGGATTCCTTTGACGCAGCTAACGCGACACATTGATCCTCAAATCGTTCCTGAAGTACCTGCGAAGACAGTCGCGGAAGAAATACCGGAGTATGCGCAGCCAAGTCATACCTTCAAGGAGACCTGACACCCAGCGTACCTGGGTGAGCTGAGTGAGTGCAGGGATTCCAACAAAGTTGACCCTTACTTTTCGCGATACATGTCAACTTCACGCTTGACGTCGTCAAACGACTTCAGTTTGTCGACGAGAGCATTCCGCTCGATCAATGTCTTTGCCATGTCAGAAGAGAGAGACCTTTCGCAGGCTTGCACTTCAGCAAACTGGCGCTCAATTGATTGCAATTTCTCTTTGACTTCGTCACGCTCTGAAATTAGCCGCGATGCTTGTTGTGTCAGGTTCTTCTCTAAACCCTTCGCGGAGTCGAGGCGACCCTGCAACTCGTGGCTACGATTCAGAGCTTGGATTAACTCTTCTTCTGCCTTCCGAGCCCTAGATAGAGTTTAGAGAAATTTCACAGGCGAATGGTGGAGTTACCGTGCTTCAAGAGCCTTCACATTCCCTTCTTGAAAGTCGATCGTGTGGCGAAGGGTACGGAGTTCTGCGCCCTGTTCTTCATGAATTTCTTCGCGCGCAGTCATTCTTGCAATGACAGTCAGCCTGTGATTTCCGGGGTGGCGGAATGGAAGGACTTACTCCTCTTTCATTGAGGTTATCACGGACTGCGCTTCCTGCAATCTTGACATATATACCCAAATGAGTGATGTGGTCAGTTGAGGGTGCGGTACATTTTACCGTGTCTGTGCATGTGCCAATTGTTGTTCCATTTCATAAGCCTTCGCCGTAGCCTGTATCGAGTCATGCTTTTGTTCTTGCAAATACCGCGTGACTTCCATTATTCGATCGGCTTCTTGATCATCAGCATTCTTCCGCACAATGATGACGTCCTCTTACCCGACTGGCGGATTTTGAGTGAGGTTGATTCAGATCGGTTCCTATCTGCTGTAGACAACCCTTCCAATTCCAAGATCCGAGCTTGCGCTTCTGCTAAGTCAGTACCCATAGTGTGAAGCTTATCACGAAGCAGGTCTGCCACCTGTTGGGCTGCGAAAACGAGTGTTGGTGTGACTTTGTCCCGACTGACCACCGACCTACTCTTCAAAAGCTCTGAACGAAGTTCATGAACCGTTTCTCTTGTTTCAGCGGTCAAGATGAATCGACCGTCGTGATCAAACATGGAATCAAGGTCTGGCGAAGATCCCAGCGCTCGGGGCGGGGAAAAGACGATTAGATAATAAGACGGACCTCGTAGGCTGATCTGTGCGCTATCTCGCAGAGCTGCCAAACTCTCCATGGTCGCCTTCGCCTCCAATATAATTAGCGATGACGACTGCGAGGCAAGTTTAAATTCATCCAACTCGGATTTGAGCACGGAGTAGCTATGTGGGTAATCGGTCAGCAAACTAGAAGGAAACGACCATTGTTCCACACTTTTTCGCAGCTTTGCTGAGTGCATCTCGATGCTTGTTCATTGCCTGCTTATGCGTGGTTTCCATCCGAGTAAGAGCCCTTGAGAGCGTAGTACTCTCCTCATTCTTGGCCGCAAGTTTCGATTCTAAATCTGTTGTATACTCACGCTACACTTTGATCAGAATCAGAGGCAGAAGAATGGGGAGGAATACGCACCTGTTGACGTAATTCTTTCTGCAAATTGCGGAAATTGGCCGCTAGAGGACCAAAGAAGTCGTCAGGTTCAATTTCGCCTACAGAAGGCTTCAGGTCAGGCTCCTGTGTTTCCGACTTGACAGCTCTCTTGGGATAATCTCTTGAGGACGGAGTTGACGTCGTGAATGCGCGCGGGTTCAAACCAATTTCTGTGTAAATGCGTCCAAAATCATCCACGACAGCATCCATCCGCATATACGCACCTATTGGCTCAGAACTGAGCCCAGATGATGCTCGCTGACAGATTAAACGGTTCAAAAACGCACAGGAAGTATGTATAAAAAGTGGGCGATGGATCAACTTACTGTCGAAAACATCGATGGATTGCCGTCTATGACTTCTCGGGCATGGTGTAGATAAGCTGGGCCGCCAAGCGTGTGCGACTCAGCGTGGAGTGATGAAAGCGACTGGGAGGAACCACGGTCAAACACCCTTTTCGTGGTACTCTCAGTGAGAGTCGTGTTGGGGGTCACATCGAGATTTGATCTTTTGAATGGGCTACAGAAAGTAGCACCTACAATGTTTACATCCTTTTTCTGGGAATGTGGTGCAAACTTGTATGGGAACATGGTTGTCGACGGGATGTTTTAAGTGCTGATGGGTGGTGGGAAGTACTTGTTTGTTTACTAGGAACGATTTCTGAGGCTCTTGGCAAGTGAATAACGCGCAGGTAAAAATGAACGCGTCGTTGGAGGCACGCGTTGCACGTGACGTGTTATCACTGCGCGCTGTGACACATGTCACGTATGTCACATGTCGTTAACGCTGGTCTGAGTCGCACGATCGCAAGACTCAAGCAAATAAAACATTGGAAGCATCGAATGCTGCGAGTTTAGGTTACAAGTACTAGCTCAAACTATAGTAACATCAAATAAGACATAACCAAGACATGGAGACATTGCTTACTTCTATACCGTTTGCGATCGACCGTCTTTTACTGTTTCCCAACCCCAACCCCACTGGCATACAACCCATTCATCAAGCAGGTGGGTAAAACGCCGAGATACGCGGATACGGCCCCAACACGTCCGAAGCGACGGGGAGGCGTGACCGACTCTCGTCAAAGCGGGAATAAGCAGGTGGTGGTTCTGTCTCTTCCAAGGCATCGATGCCTAGGCCGACGGCAGGAACATTGAGCTCGGTCGATGGGGCACTCCCAGGAGGAACCTCGGAAGTTGGAACTCCCGTAAGCGAGGGTGCTTCGACTAGGGGATCGTGACGGTTGGACGAGACGAGCGTTCCTCCTGTGGTAGCCGTCGAGGAGATTAGTGGAGCCCGTTCAACGCGTTCTCTGCGATCCTCTTGAGCAGCAGAAGGATGGGCGTCTCCTGGCAAGTACGAAGGTGGCTCAGGAAAGGCGGGAGGGGTACCCAGACATGACGGTGGGTACAACACTGCCATGATGCTACTCGTAGAAGGTAATGAACGGCGAATATGCCTTCGTGGGCGAGATCTTGGGGTGCGAGTGTGATCTGCTTCAGCATCAGCGTTCTGTGACGAGATGTGAGCCGGGATCCAAAGGTAAGCGATCCCAGACATACCGAACGTCCAGTGCAAAAAATGCAAGTGCAACCCGCAACGCAGACTGTCTCTGCCATGGCAACAGCCCAGTGTTGTTCTGCGACGGGATCGTTCATCTGTTCAAGAAGGCTTGTCTGTGTCTGATGTGTTAGCCCGGGTTAAAAGTGCTCAAACCAGACACGACTGAGGTACGCGAGACTTAGACCGAAACCAAACCAACTGTTATATGTGCTCTTGCACTCGGACGAGGCACGGGATATAGAATCGAAGGTCAGTCCGCAACGCCGCTTGAAGGCCAAAGGCGTTGACCACCAGGATCGACTCTCTTAAGTTGAAGATGGTCCGAGGATCGATATTTGAGCAATATACACCCCTGCAAAGCGCGGCGCCTCTAAGTTGTGACGGGGAGTTATAGCTAACAAACCATGTGGCACCGATCGACTGTCGAGCGAGTCGAGCCTGCCAGTGAGCACCTGCATGAAGACCAAAAAGTCATGGTCCCAAAACAAAATTTGACCAACTAGTTTACATACATTGTACCAATCACAGAAATACAGGTTTCGAAATATTTCGAGAAGCTGACGGATTAGCAAACACGTCTTTTCTGCGTAAAGTTTGAACCATGTTAATCTGAATCCTTCCACGCATCATCCCATCCAAGACCCGAGAAATCCCATTTGCCAGGATCATCTCCATGAGTAACCCAGCCAAGGGTGTCCATCACAACGCCAGCCGCCCGTATAAACAACGTACCATCCAACTCAAAGATTCCAGGCAACGTTTCAACCCGCCGCCCCTCGTCGGTCATGATGAAGCACCCAGGAAGATCTTGTGCGTTCTTGTGTCCGTAATGCTGCGCAGCATAGTACAGCGCCCTGATAGCCTTGGTTGTATGGGCATCTGGAGCGTGAATAGCAGATGCAGAGATGTTCAACCACGGGTTGTACGTTTCATTCGGGTCTCCAACGGTGCGAGCGCTTGGTGAGAGTGTCACTGACGGCTCTCCAGGAGGGTGCGGAGCGACAGTGTATGACATCATAAGCCCGACATCAATCCTGGGTCGACCGCGGGTGAGTACATACATCACCGTCACTGGTAGAAACGCCTTGAGTAATTTGACCTTGGAAGTGTCGCTGGGAATAATCTTCAGCAAAGACGGCAGGAAGAGCGTCGCGCTCAGCGCATGCATGAGGACAAAGTCCAACCGCGGGTTGCGACCTCGCTTGCCTGTACCACAGAGAAGCAGAGTGGCAGTCCAGAACAACTCCTCGACCTTTGCGTCGATATTTGATGCTTGGTTCTCCGATGATGCACTGTTCCACCAAGTGGCACAAAGCTTCCTTATCTCATCTGGGCGACCGTTCTGCATTGTATCCACCCGATACTGCCCCACAGACTTGGTAGGGTCGTACGGTACAGGTTTTAGAGCGTCAGAGCCATAGAGTTCGCGCAGGATATGAAGGAGAGGGTTCTCCCTTTCCTTCTCATCCCTAACAGGAGTGTTTGATGCATCCTTAGCTGTGCTTGGTACCGTAAAGTCCAGCAAATCGGAAACCAACGGGGAGTGTACGGCAGCCTGGGCAAGACCTGAGGCCCAGTGAATCTCGACTTCATAATACGAAGGAAGATCGCACAGACCTTGCGCTATCATGGCATTACTCCCAAACTCAGCACCATACTATGTGTCCAGATCAATGACAAAGTGGTCGATAAGCAAACCAAACAGACGTACCCCTGTCTGGATCAACGGATGATAGCTAGTAGTCGTGAGTTAGAAGCCGAGTCATGAAGATAACCATCCAGCTACCCACACCCCGCTCATGAATCTCGCCAACATTTGAATGCCGTCGACGTTGACAGCAGGATTGAATACGTAGCTCTCAATTGTCTCCGACGGCCCGGACTCATTGATCCGTTCTGTGAAGAAATTCAAGAAGGCATGGTAATACCTGGTCGACTAGGATTCGTGAACTGAACCAGATCACTTGCCACATACACACCTTTCCTCTCCGAGATACTTCGTAAAGTCGTCCGGGGTTATCCTTACGTGTTCCAACGGTGCGTCATTTGTACCATCGATGGGTTTTTGAATTTGGCGTTCCGCATCATATATACTCTGTAGAAGAGCCGCAGGAGCACCTAAATCATATGCCGCAAGCAAGCTGACGTGCATAAGCGTCTATCGTATCAATTTGACATGTTCACTCACTGATGACTTAGGTGATTATGAAAACCTTGTGGGTTAAAGAAGCAATGATGCTCCTGCCTGTCTTGTTCCAGCAGAGATTCTGCAACCGCCTGAGCTTGAGGGTCCCGTCCGGGGATGTTGACGATGCCTGGGTTTATGTTTGCAGGTAACTTGAGTTCCATGGAGGTTTAGGATCAGGGAGACCCTATTGGGGATCCTGTCATGTGTAATCACGAAACATTACCGATATGATCGCATCTACGTACCATATCAGCAAAGTCATGCCAGTGACGCCTTACAAATTCACCACTAAGCTCGTACCTAGCAATTTCCAGGTGATTTACCAATCCATCAAAGCCGAATTCAGCATGCAGCGTGCCACCTCACTGACGTTTGCGATATCAACAGACACAAAGTTGATTTCGTCGCTGGCATATCCGATCGAGAAGGCCATCTCGTACCACTGAGACCCGAGACAACTTCGATTCGCACCGGCGCACCCCGGGATACGTCATTCAGACGCCCCTAGAAAGTCTTCCAGTCCCGCAGGCGATGACCCTCAAGTTCAGTTGCATTCCTTGGGTATCTTCATCCATCCGATCGGACCCTGATGATGCGGCGGCCGAGGGATTATTGTGCCTGATGACAGGGTGAAATCTGTTATCGCCGCTCAGCCAACATTCCAGTACGTTCGCCACTGCCAGATCGGACTTGTTTATCACCGACTCAGGCTCGAGGGTCATTACTTGATGATTGCTTCAATGTTTTCCAGACAAGTGCCACACCTATTTCGGTGCACGCAATACCCGGGCCACGATGCAGAGTCTGTCATGTCAACATATCTTGGATTCTTGGGAAGGCAAGCTTCTCGATGATTCGAAGGTGTGTAGATTCAAATCCTCGTAAGTGACAGAAGCATGGGAATCTCCCGATAGTGTATTTGAGCCAGCAGAAATGCGGGCTTGAACATTCTCCGGCCCCCGGGTCGCATTTTGATGATAGCATGACAGCCCGATGTACTCAGTAAAGCTCCCTTTCAGCAGAGTTGACGTATGTATGTATGTACCAATCATTAAGTGCTGATATTCACCATAAAACACACAGGGCGATGTACATTAATCAAGATGACACACTTGACAGTATGAGATCAGCGCATCAGTCACCGTTTGAGTCGAGGAGGCAGTGGTACTGGTGATCGATGTATCATAGATACAGATTAACCGGGACACCACACTACACGGGTCGCATGAACTCATTGATAACCCTCATGCCGTAGTAATTATGATCACCTCAGGTTACGAATCTACACAATGTGTCCTCTATATGCCCAGAGCAATTAAATGGATATAGATTGCAGAAATGATAAAATAGTGGAAGACAGCTATCTCCGAGCGCCACCGCTCAACGACCCTGGAGGTGCATTGTCTAATATCCAGCGGCACTCGAGGGGTGGAGGAATGGATCATTGCTGAAGTTGTAAACAGAACATCCACGGAGGACCGTCTGGTTGCAAGAGAAGCACCAGTTAATGGTAGAGTTGATGGTAGTCCACTAAAAAGCATTCAGCGTGAAACCTAGAAGGGAGAGACTGGGTACTTACGTCGAGAGCACTGATCAACTGAGGGAGAGTAAGATTATTTTGGCCAAACATTTTTAACGGCTTGAACTCCTCGTCATTCGTCCCGTTCTTGAATTTTAGAGCAACTTCATAATCGCCTGCAGTATTCTTAGACAACTCAAGAGCAACAGCGGATGCATAGTCGGCTGCGTAGGATTGTATAAGCAAGAGGTAGAAGAATCGACGATCGTTCTCTTACGAATTCCAGATATCTCAGGGTTGGTCACTGTAGCATTGGTGACGTTGAAAAGACTGATGAACGGTTTATAGTCGACCTCCGTCAAGGCCAACTTGACCTTGTTGTTAGGAAGGGTCATGTTGCCCAACGTCCAGAAAATCTGGGGCCAGAGAGTTCGGATGGCGACTACGACTGTCAGTAGACCATGGTATAGTGCCACGAAACCACTTACTTTGGCCAACTCCGTTCTGGACAGAGTCCGTAAAGACATTTTTCTCGTGAATGTCAGCGAAGTAGCGTGCTTGCTGCAGCAGAGTCTCGGGGAATGAGTTGTAGAATGTTGCGTTGTGAGTATACTGAACATTCAGGTAGTCATAGATCTGGAAATTGTAATTACGTCAGGTGAGGCCCAACTAATACCGTTCTCTATCACTCACATTCCACTGTCAATCGAGTCAGAACACAATCAACACAAGAATGGACGCAACATACCATGTTAAGGAAGCTGTTATTCATGCCATTGAGCCAAGGTTGAACAGCTTGAAGGAAAGGAGCAGCTTGCACAGCCGCATTCTGGAATACGACACTACTGCTCAAATGAGTCAGGTGATATTGGAAATACTAGAAAGCTTGGATTGGTATCTGAACACGCCCCTGGCAGTCTCAGTCACTCACCTCGCACTCCATCCAACTGGTGAGAGACGGCGCCTGCCAGAACTCGAGAGACTCCACTGGAATGTACTGGTACCCTCCTAATGGAGCCTCGACCAGTCTCACCATTAGCGAGGGTTGATATAGGACTCCGGCGTCGGTGGGTAAAGGCCCTGGAGTAGAGCATAAGCAGGAATCGAGTATGACATTGCCTCCTCCCGCGTCTGCGCGAACATAGAGTTGATCTACATCAGCGATATCGGTATTGATGCCTTGGATGTAAGATGGTGACCCCGGGTCGAGATACGTCTCTCTCAAGTAGGAACCCAGGCTATATTCTTGACTCTGCAAGAACCTTAGCACTACACACGATACCCAACATCGAACGTTGAACTTACCGACCCATAGGGCGTCAGGTATCCTTGAGTCGAGTTATACGTTGAGTAGTCCTGGAAAACTACACCAGAACGATCGCCATGACGGGCCAACAGAACAACACCAATGAGTCCTGCCGAGGTGGTAGCATTGACCATTGTGAAGAGTCAAGTTTGAACAAGAAGATGCTGGTACCCGGCATAAAAACTCTCTGATTTATATTAAGCGGTAGACCCACCACATAACGAGATGCTGCCGTACCTCCGCTGAGTCTCCGCAACTTGACGATCAGTGGCAGTAAGGACAGCGACACCGCCCTGAACTGAAGACCGACTGCCGGCGTCAGCGGGTCTCGTTACCGGAGCTGATTACACATTGGGAATGGAGTTAGTAAACATGTAAACTGGTATCACGCCCTTGCGATGGGGCTCTGTCTTCAGGGCGGACTGTGATCAAAATCGGTAGGTATTTGTGTCCATGCAAGTTGGATTGTTGGCCGCCACCGAGACCGTAAGGTCGGTAGCCCTTGATGCGCTCGTGGTCTACGGGTTACTAAGGGCTTGTTTGACCATTATTCCCGCCACGATAGTAGTGGGTTTTGGGGTGCATCCACTGGCAAACCATCTTGCCAGTGATCGCCTTGGTGGTGATTTGTACTTGTTTGTGTGCGATCGTTTGTCTTACCATGTTCTTATCTGCCCAGTCTCTACTAGTATCGCCTGTATACGGGACTGGTCTGCTGTACAGCCTGAGCTGTTGCTGTGCTCCCTGTTACATAATCTTGGGCTCGTTGGTTGAACTGTTTGCTCTATCTGCAATGTCTGATGTGTTTTGTTGTCCCCTCATGCGGTGTTAACGGACTCTGCAGCCCTTCCGGCCAATGCTCATGCAGTGCGCATCGTGCGTCACCGTGACCCACTTTGCTGCAGTGTGTTGCCGATGTGAGGTATGCTCATGTTTGTCGTGCGGATGCTGAGCGCTGAGCTTTTGCGTGAGATGTGTATGCAGCACAGTTGTCCCGATGATCAATCCGACGTGGGTTTGTGTTTGAATCGATTAATACATCAGCTATCTACTGGTGCGTGTGCTGCTGTCGGTGTCGGTGGGAAAGATATCCCGTAGCGGATGTTGCCACGAATGCTGGCCTTTCATTGCCTCGGCCTAGTATCATCTCAGGTGGGTTAGCAGGTATGATGTTCACCGGGAATAGTTTTTTAGGCTAACGAGGCTGCCTTGCGAGCATTTCCTTGCTAAACCTTATCGAAGCCGATGTGCCCTACATGCCTCGCGCGACCTTTTGAGGCCGGCTAATTCGGCACTTTTTGCTGATCCTGACGCCTGTCCAAGATGAATCCTTCCCGGCAAACTTGAAACGGTGTTCAGACTGATCCAGACACCCAGAATAAATTAGCCACTACACGCAAACTACCGTCCATGGGGTATTCTTTCCACCAAGTAAACGCTAGCGTCACTGTCAAATGTATTAGTTAGGAAGTAGTAACGTAGTAATGTTGGCAGCCTGCTGCTCGGCATTCCCAGCTCCTAGCTGTGATGGGGATAACGAATTGTATGTTGGACACAGCCCGTCCCACGATTCTAGTTGGTTGCGTATAAGATAGATCCAAGGAGTTGACAATTGGGCACTGACCAGGAATGATGCCAAGATGATTATGCACTCCGGCAGGATTCTGGACCATCACGACAGTGAAGCCCCTATATATGTAAGGAGGGTTCGTGAACAAGCTTTGAATCATAACGCGATACGACAAAATTGCTCACGCATCTATGTGCCAGTCAGTGTGGCTAGATGTGCGTCAAGAAGGGCTACACATCATGGAAGTAAATCACTGTACCAGTGCAGGAACCATGCGCCCGCGTTGTCCGTCACCCATCGAATAACCATCTGTTGCCCTTCAACGCCAGCAGAGACTACATCTCGACGAACGGAGTTTTTGTAGTTGAGGGTCGAATTGTCACCTGCGCTTTGGACAACATCGAAAGAATTCTGTAAATCAGGTCAGACGTGTGAGTAGCTTATTGGCGACGGACGAACCCCATGGAGGTGGATGGGATGCTAAACGTGTGTAAGTAGTTACATAAAGACGGTGAAGAAAGAAAACTCGCAGGGCCACCGAAGCCGCTGGTCTTCATCGTCAACTCAACAACCTTGTTGGGCTCCAAGACGAACACGCTCCCATTCGGCATGAGGTCGGTCGCTTGTTGCACACCGCTTAATATTTGCAACAGCACGGGTACAAATGGGGCCCGGTACCGAACCCCATTCATATAGTATACACCGAGGATATTAGCGACAGTGATCTCAAGATTGATGTCCGCTTTCCCATACTCGGGGGTGCCAGGTGCTCCTGGGTCAACGAGAGCGTGCAAATTCTGTTCCAGGAGAGGTACCACGCCCGTCGTATAGTTGGTCGTTGGGTCTTGACTTCCCGCACCACTGTATCGTAAAATGGCAGAATTGATTCCTCCGGTAAAGTTTTGACCAAATGGCACGCTTGGCAGGGCCCGTATCCAGTAGTTACCAACCGGTTGCGTAGCGTTCATGATAACAGAATGGCGTTGCCCAGTAAACACCTGCAGCGAATCCACAAGGAGTGGCTCCGTCAAAATTCCATCAGCCTCGATGACGGTCAAATTGTGTCCATCGATGGAGAATATGAAATTTGGATGGCAGGACATGCTTGGCGCTTCGCCTCAAATCGGTAAGGGAAGGAGTTGTTCTGTGTGATAGGACATTGCGTGATAAAAGATGCACCATCAACATGGTTTGTACCATTTTGAACAATTCCGTGCCAATGCTGAAGGAGGTGTGAACGCCGGTTTCTGATCGAGCTGCTCGGGGCATACCACACTAGCGCTCAGCCACATCTCCGGATCTTTCAGTTCGTTGACTACATTAATTGCAAAAGGCTCTCCCTTTGGTTGAATTTCAGTCAAACGAACGCCAACCGTCTTTATAAGCCTTGATTAACGGTCCAGAGAAGGTGCCAGCGAGTGTAGTCCTGGAATGTTAATGCGAAGGAGCAAATAATCGGAGGGCAGCCTACGAGCGCAAGAAACGATCTGGAGCAATCATTCCATTGGAAATTGTTAGGTTAATGACGGGTCTGACAGAATCGTGGAGAGGATGGATTTGCGAACGCGAAACGATGGATGCGGCATAGGCGATCGAAAAAAAATAAGAAGATCAAGATCAAGAAAGGAAACATGATAAGGAATTAAATAATGCTAGAGACCAAACAGCGAGGACAGGAGAATAAATGGTTAATCTGCGTTGGGGTAACAAGGAAGCGAGTGACCACTCAGCTCCTTGCTTTTATACATGCGAGTACGCTCCGCGGTGCACAAAGGCTGTGACTGGGACGTCTCAGACAGTTTCCATTGTTTCGATTGGTGGGCGATTAATGACAAGGTTTTCGTGGCAGTCTTGTCAGGCACCGCGTATGCGATAACCCTTTGATGTTCAACGGGGAGACCGGCCACCACACGGGATCTGTGGGCACGCAACCTAGTAAGGACGTCAATACGACTAAATGCCCCAATGGCAATTAGAACGTTGCACACCATTTACCCGAGCAACGCCAGGCCGGATCTGTAAAGCTGCGCACACAAGGAGGCATTGACCCGGCAGGTACTTGAGTAAGTCGCGCTGTAGGGTCAACGGGAACAGGGCTCCAGCGCGCTCTTGAACTACCGTTCATTTCACCCGCTCCACGGATGGGTCCGTCGAATGTTTCGAAAGTCGAAACAAGTATTGCATTTCGTTGTTACTCGGTCGCGTGCTTGATGGGCGTGGCAAAGCAACTACTAGTAGGATCGCATGAGATAGCTGTGACCCCAACCCAACAAGTGGGCGAAGTAATACAACTTTAGTGCAGTACTTTCTGCACAGCATAAGTTCATAGCCAAATTGATCGGTTCCTGGGCTTTGACCGGGACCGACCGGTGATACTTCGAACCACGGAGGAAGGAAGGCCCTAGGTTCAAAGCATACGAGCGTGAAAAGGCAGCGCAGTTGAATGGAGGCAATTGGGATTGAGCTACCTACTCGTTGAGTCGTTTGAGCACAAGCCGATGCCGAAGGAGGCCGGCGATGTCCGGTACACATGGTTCGTGAAACTCGAAGCTCACTAGCACTGGCACTGCAGTCACGAATTCGTTCGTGCCATAATCTACACTGAGATTGTGGCTTGGTGATACATTCACACACACCTCCGCCATCAATTGCTCAATCTTGTGTTGTTTTCAGTCACTGGCACAATTGTATCATCACTTCCTACCGCTGGGTCCGATTGGCCCGATCTCTTCAGATTGCATCTTTGTCTCATTTTTGGGACGCCTCCTCACAAACTGCTCAATCAGAACTCCGGTTAACAATCATCGAATCTCTGCTCACAACCGGGCCCCCCTACCAGCTGGGGACTCGTTCGACCTCTCCCTCATGTCCATCTGCTCTCGCTTTATTGGACCAACACTCTGCAAAGCCAGTTCGTCTCGGGGTGCTCGATCTGCGAGTCTCGTTCGTGCAACTACAATGGTGGAAATGGATAGTTTAGGCAATAGCTCAGGTACATTCAGCAGGCTTGTCGCCCCCGTCCTCACTGACAGTCGCTCACCCAACCACTCCATCATACATCCATGAACTACAGAGCTTGACATAATCCAGCCGCTCGGGCCAGTATCACGAGCCCCAATGATAATTCGTCACCCCTGTCGCTCTGCATGGCCCCGCTCGCCACCGGCAGACACAGTCAACTCCAGTTCGATGCCTGGGAAACGATCAATCTCAGCAATTCGCACTGGTACAGCGAGGTAAGGGACATACCCGGCATTACCGCGGCTTGTTCCTCAGCTGCTCCCGTCGGTACATCTACCACGACAACAGTAAATTCGCTAGGTACGGTCATGGTTAGTTGGAGCTGATGTACTAATTGAGATGCGGCCAGTCGGCGCAACTAGATCGATGTGAACATATGGGATGGCGAGCTTGCAGCGATCAAGGTAACCATCACCAGTGAAGGAACCAAGGGCCCGGATGGTCAGTAGCGTTTATATCCATGGACACGACGTTGCGCCGGACAGGACTCACGAAACTCGTCGCGTTGCTACCTGGCAGCTCTCACAGCGTCGAATTCGTCGGAGTAGACCACTTGCGCTGTGCAGAAGTATAGGGGGCTGAAAAACGCCACAGTCAGCATAGAACGATGTTGTACAAACCTGGCACTCCAGGGAGACCAGGAGCTGCAGTAGGGTTGGGGAAGCTTGTTCGGAGGGATGTCCGTACTAGACACTCCCGCTTGGCAGGAGTTGCGAAGGATGCCCCGCTCCACTGAGAATAGGCTGAAGAAGCATAAGGACAGGAGGGTTGACGAAGGATACGTTACCAAATGTAAAGTGCCCCTCCGAGTTGATTATCGGAGCGATTTGAAGGTTCACGTCTGCTTTTCCGATCTCAGGTATTCCAGGAGCGCCGGAATAGATGAGTGGGTGAAGATTACCCTCGTCGAATCATGAATGAGAGTTCATATGGGCCAGGAGTAGACGTGGGATCTTGGTCCGGTGCTCCGACTTCATGTCGCAAGATGGCCATATTTTGGCACCCCTCGAACGTGGTGGTGAGTGCGTCTCTTCCCACCACCTGCACGTCAAAGCGCGCCCCGAGCGCACCCCCCGTGCCAGCGCCTCGTCACCACCCGCACACACCAGCGGTCCAGCAACCCACCACCCACAGGCGCGCCTGTATGCAGACAATCACGTCTGCGCGCACACGCGTGGTCACCCCCTCCGAGTCACCCAGCCTCACCCACCCCGCCGTCGCTCGAGTGCGCGACCCTGCCCATCGTGCCGCCCCACCTAGTACCCTCACATACCCTTGTCCACCTCGTCCACCTCCCCACCCACTCCGTCCCTGCCCGCGAGCAGGCACCTCATTCCACCCCACTCACCCTCGCTGCCCCCTTTGTCGCACGAGTGTGCGAGCACGCACATGTACGCGGACCATTGTGTCTGCGTGCACACGCGTGCTTGCTCCCTCGCCCTCCCTCAGGCTCGCCCACCTTCACTGGCACCCGCCCTGCCGTCGCACGAGTACGCGTGCATTGAACATACCCACACACATGCAGACAGCCACGCGGATTGATGACCGCGTTGCTCTCCCGCGAGCAGCACGCTTGGCTCGTCAGAGTTAGTGATACCCACACATGCCACACTCATTCCTTTTTGACCTTTTTATATTTTTATTGTAGTTCAGTAAGTACTATGTAGAACGGAATTAGATGTGAATCCCAAATCGCGTGCTCAAAATTGAGATACACCGTCTTCTTGACCTTAGCGAAATCTCCCCCCTTTGAGGCACATTAGAGTAACAATTGTCCGGCCTCGCCATTCTGCTGTCACGTTAAACACGTTCGCTACTCTTCGACCATGAATTAGGCAGTGCGATCAAGCAAGGTTTCTGCCGACTTCGACGGCATTTCTCAAGTTATCCAGACAGCCAGAATAAATTAGCTAGTACACTCAAACTACTGTCCTTGGGGTATCGTCTGCCAAGTGAACGCTCATGTCTACATATTAGTCCGGAAGCAGTCTCGTAGTGATATTGGCAGCCTCTTCCAGAGCGTTCACAGCTCCTAGTTGTGATGGCGATAATGAATTGAATATCGGGCACAGCTTGTCCCATGAATCTGGTTGGTTGTGTATAAAATGGATCCAAGGAGATGACAAAGGCGCTTACTAGGAATGTTGCCAAGATGATTACTCACTCCGGCAGGATTGGTAGCCATCACAACAGCGAAACCTCTAAGGAGAGCTCATGAGCAGGCTTTCATAACACGACAGGACAAAAATACTCACGCATCCAGGTGCCAGTCAACATGACTAGATGTGGGACGTCAGGAAGGGTTACACATCGTAGGACGATAAATCACTGTACCAGTGCAGGAACCATGCGCCGGCGTTGTCCGTCACCCATCGGATAACCATCTTGTTGCCCATTAGAGCCAGCGGAGGCCACGTCTCGACGGACGGGGTTTATGTAGTTGAAGGTCGAATTGCCTGCGCTTTGGACAACATCGAAAGCATTCTGTAAATCAGGTCAGACGTGCGAGTAGCTTCTTGGCGACAGACAAACCCCATGTAGGTGGACAGGATGCTGAATGCGTGTAAGTAGTGGTTACACAAATATGATAAAGAACGAGAACTCACAGGGCCTGCGCCGCCAGCCATCTTCATCGTCAACTCAACCACCTTGTTGGGCTCCAAGACAAACACGCTCCCGTTTGGCATGAGGTCGGTCGCTTGTTGCACACCGCTTAATATCTGCAGCAGCACGGGTACAGTTGGGGCCCGGTACCGAACCCCATTCATATAGTATACACCGAGGATATTAGCGGCAGTGATCTCAAGATTGATGTCCGCTTTCCCATACTCGGGGATGCCAGGTGCTCCTGGGTCAATGAGGGTGTGCAAATTCTGTTCCAGAAGAGGCATCACACTCGTCGTAAGACTGGTCGTTGGGTCTTGGCTTGGCGCACCACTGTATCGTAAAATGGCAGAATTGAGTCCTCCAGCGAAGTTTTGACCAAATGGCACGCTTGGCAGGGCCCGTATCCAGTAGTTACCGATCGACTGCGTAGCGTTCATGATAACAGAGTAGCGTTGCCCGGGAAATACCTGCAGCGAATCCACAAGGAGTGGTTCCGTCAAAATTCCATCAGCCTCGATGACAGTTAGGTTGTGTCCATCGATGGAAAATATGAAATTTGGATGGCAGGATAACCCAACCAAACGGAACCGGTAGCGTTTGCCGTACTCGACACTAATAACAGCGAGGTCTGAGGCGGGTCCCCCTGAGTAGCGCCCAAGTCCGTTAATAAGAGTCGAATCGGGATTGACACCGAGGATGTGGTTGAGCACTGGAGAAACAATGTGATACCTTGACAAGTGAAACGATCAGAACGATCTTCGAAACACGACCAAAAGCTCACCAGTCTGCGAGGGTGATCACTGTTGTCTCTGGAAAACGATTTCGTTACAGGATTAATGATCTCAAGCTATCCACTCACCATCGTCCACGTCATACAAGTGGCGATAAGGATCATGAGGATCATATATTACAATAGGTCCTCTCAACCCATCACAAGTTTGAGAGGAATAGTGGGAATGATACCAATATGTCCCCGACTGGCGCTTCGCCTGAAAGCGATAAAGAAACGAGTTATTCTGGGCGATGGGACATTGCGTAATAAACGATGTCCCATCTGCATAGTTTGTGCCGTTCTGGAAAACTCCATGCCAATGCTGAAGGAGGTGTGAACGCCGGTTTCTGATCGAGCTGCTCGGTGCATACCACACTAGTGCTCAGCCACATCTCTGGATCTTTCAGTTCATTGACCACATTGATTGCAAACGGCTCTCCCTTTAATTGGATTTCAGCCAAAACGAACAACAACCGTTGCCAATGATCGCACATTATGAGCCTTAATTAGCGGTCCAGGGAAGGTGCCTCCAGCAAGTGTAGTCCTGGAAAGGTGTCAATGCGCAGGAGCGAATAATCGAAGGAGAGCCTACGAGCGCAAGAAACCATCGGGAGCAATCATCGCATTAGAAATTGTCAGGTTAGTGACGGGTCCCACAGAGTTGAGGACAGGATAGGTTTGCGAACGCGAAATGACGGACGCGGCGTGGATGACAGTGGAAAATGAAAAGAGGAATATCCAAAGGGGATGCATTGCAACGAATTAAATGATGCCCGCTGCTTGCTAGAGACGATGACAGCGGGGTGGGTGGCTAATTAGTACTGGGGAAACAAGGAAGCGAGTGTTCTCCCGGCTCCTTATTTTTATACTTGCCAGTATACTCCGCGCTAGACGAATCGCGCCCTGACCGGGACGAGGCGATCTCCGCTGTCGCACCCGCGATTAATGGTGGCGGTCTTCTTAGGCACTGCGCAAGCGACAGCCCCTTGATGCTTCTGGAGGAAACACCAACCACCACACTGGATCCGTAAAGAAGTCAATACGACCAAACCGGCTAATGAAATCAGAGCGTTGCAGCCATATATCCGAGCGATGCCGCATCTGTCAAGTTACCTAGATAGGGAAACACTGGGGATTGGCAGGTACTTGGATAAGTCTCTGTAAGATACCCTTTGGCGCCCTTGTAAATGCTCGTGGGTCAATGAGAACTAGGTCGGACATAGCTCTTGAGTTGCTGTTCCACCTACTGCGCGGGTGTCAGTCGGTTGTTTGGAAACTCGAAACTCGTAGTCATAATTTTCGCGTCGTTACTCGGTCACGTCCTTCAGTTGCAGATATGATGGTGGGGTACTCATAACGTTCACCACAGCCTTTGATTACTTAAAGGGGTGTAAGCGAAGAACAATCCCGACTCAACAAGTACTACTCGGGACAGATGCGTGAACGAGGTGATGCAATGTTACTTTGCCCCTCACCTGCGGTGGAGGCAGTACTTCATCGTACAGCAACTTAAGTTGACAGCTAAACTATATTTTTCGGGATAGGTTGACCGACTCACCAATGATACGTCAAATTAGGCTAGTGGGTCCATATGAGTCTCAATTGTCAAATCCGCTAAGTCGGAGTCTGGAACCCTTCACTGGCGACGCACTACCGATTTAATCTTGTCCTCACTCCAGCACTGTGCGCCGATCGTCTTATCACCTCTCCATTGTGGTTACCCATGATTCAAGTTTCCGCCGTTTGCATGTGATAGGCTTAATGGCCAGACCCCTGATAGGCACCTTCGGCGGGGGCAGGGCGTCCGTCAGGATATACGGCTGTGCAACGAAACTCAGATAGTCCAAGTCCAGGACTCCAGGTACGTTGCTACGAAACCGTTTCAGTAACATTCATTTCACTGCGTGCTATGTACAATTTGAGACGCGAAGCAGGTATGCAAATTGATGAGTTTGTATTACCGGGTGGTCCCACAGCGGTAAAGACTTCGGTAACTTCTGCCTCCAGACCAGCTATGCTGTCATGAACCACCCCCTCAACTCCGTTTTCGTCAAAAACATGGTCCACACCAATCTAGGCAGAGTGGATGCACCTTCGTCGAACGACTGTTCGGATGCTCCACATTATCATGCTATCGCTGGACCCACTCGCGGTTTCGGCTCGTAATAGAGTGGACGTAAGATGTCGGAGTATCAACCCCGTACACTCATCGCTTCCCTCACCATGTGGTACGATGGACGAAGAGTGGTCACCTTATTTGAAGGAGAACATACTGTTCCGATGGGACCTAGAAACAGCAGCAAGCATTTCAAGGCCCTCAGAAAGAAATTTATAATGCATGTTGTGATGTTCGGGAACTTTCTCATGTCGGATGTTCGAGCCCGGTGGAATGCTGAAACAACTGCGCTTTCCTATTTGATGGCCGGTACGCCCCTCTTTCCTGCCAACCGACATTAAGTGTTTTGTGTCAGATCAGCCTTGGCGTCTCTTGTGTATACCTACATAGCGGACTCCGGCTCCTTCTTCGTTCCAGCGGAACCATACTAGTACGATGACGATCTATTTGGCGCAACTCGTCTCTTTTGGAGTGTCGTCTACAAAGTACGTAATCCAGTTCACTTCTCCCGTTCCAATCTTGAGGTCATCGTTCGGTGTCCAATCGCATTATGTTCGTGACCTGAAACGTTGGCTGAAACATCAGCTTGATCAAAATGAACTTCGTCGTCGCATAGATCTCAATCAGAACTGTTCCATCGTCGGTCTGTGACAAAAATACAAGGATATCCCACAACACAGCAGTCGTACGATGCTCGTACCATGACACGGTATACAAACATGGATGGTCGATGGAATGGGTGCGCATACTTGTTTGTACACTGACGTCGACGAGGGCTCGATGACAGGCTGGAAGATATGTGCTGATACTTGGTTCCAAACCTGAGTAGTTCACAAGTTGTCGGACCAATTTACCACCGTGCCACGTGGCAACTTTCCCCACCTAAGAGTCCGAACGTCGCCCAATAAAATGATACGCTCCTGCCAGCCGGCACTTCCGCGGTCATGCCTTGAACTCCACGCTGAGCAATATTGTCACCACTTGATGACAAGTATGCGTTGTCGGGCCGAATTGGTCGTTAAATAATGACTCGCACAGACCTGCTTACTACACACTATGCACTAAAAACCAATCTTACGGTTTTCCGGCGACTTGGTCCATGTGTCTGCTTGTCAGAGTCCGTTCACATGCACACAAACTGGGATGACATCTGCAATAAAAAATCGCATTATCGTATGTTCAGTACAAATATAATATCGTAAACCCTATTCAATTATCCCGATTGTCCCTATGTATACTAGCAACACGACCCCGCACCCAGCATCCATGCTCTAGTTACCGAATAGCCCCAGACGTGTTTGTCCCCAGGCCTGGCTTGGCAGGCACAGTTGACCCCAGTCCGCTGTATGGGATGCGATGAATTTCTGCAATTCACACTGGCACCGCGAGGTTAGGTACATACCCGGAATTACTGCGGCTTGTTCCTCTGCTGCTTCCCTCGGTGTTTCCGCCATAACGACGGCAAATCCGCTAGGCGGCATTAGGTTTGAGATGTTGACCAGTCGAGTTAAGTGACGTACTGATTGAGGTGCCAGTCGATGTGACTAGATCGGTATCGACCCGTGAGATAGTGATCTTGTAGCAATGCAAGTAACCACTCAAGTACTCACCAATGAAGGAACCAGGGGCCCGCATTATCCGTGACGAAACGGATGGTCACATTGTCAATAGCATTTACGCCTATGGAAACGACGTCCCGCCGGACAGGATTCACGAAATTCGTCGTATTGCTACCCGCAACTCTCACGACATCGAATTTGTGCTGAAGAAACATTCAGCTAGAGACAAAGACAAAGGCGGAATGGACCACATACGCCGTGCAGATGTATAGGGTGCTGAAAACCGCATCCAGAGTCAGCATAGAATGACGTTTTACAAACGTGGCACTCACGGGAAAACCAGGAGCTGCAGTAGGGTTGGGGAAGCTTATTTCTACAACCTTGTTCGGGGGAAGTTCATAGACACTTCCACTTGGCAGGAGTTGTGAAGGGTGCCTCGCTCCACTGAGAATCTGGAGAAGTACGGGGACAGGAGGGTTGACGAAGGATGCATTGCCAAATGTAAAGTACCCCTTCGAGTTGATTCCCGTAGCGATTTGAAGGTTCACATCTGCCTTCCCGATCTCAGGTATCCCGGGAGCGCCGGGATCGATGAGTGGATGAAGATTACCCTCATCGAATGAGAGTTCGAATGGGCCAGGAGCAGAAGTGGGATCTTGGTCTGGTGCTCCTTCATATCGCAAGACGGCCATATTCTGGCCATCATCGAATGTAGCGGTGGGTAAATCGCTCAAAGAACGAATCCAATAATTTCCAACAGGCTGGTCTGCTGTAACAACCACGGAGTAGCGTTGGCCAGCAACAATGGGTAATAGGTCAACTTCTACGGGCTGCACTTCAATCCCATCTACCTCAATGATAGTCATCCGGTGACCGTCAATCGAGAAGTTGAATGCAGGATCGCAAGACATGGCAATCACGCGGAAGCGATAGCGTAATCCTGGCTGGACATTGATGACCGAAAGTGGCGTCGATGGGCCACCAGGATAGCGACCATGACCATTGATCAGAGTCGAGTCCGCAACCACCGGCGCGAATAGCTGGCCGAGTTGGATCGAGGGTGTGTGATACCTAAACCCAGGTCAGTACAAATCTTTCCGTTATACCTGAGATGCCCACCAGTCAGAGAGTGTGATCACAGTATTTTCTATTTAAGTGATGAGACAGAGCACGGACAAAAATTTGATGAAATCCTACCATCATCAACATCGTATAAATATGCTAGGGGGTCCTCAGGATCATAGATAACCAGTGGTCCTCGAAGCCCGTCACAATATTGAGTCGAGTAATGCGAGTGGTACCAATATGTTCCAGTCTGACCGGTGGGAGTGAATTTGTGCCTGAATGCCTCCCCCGGACGAAGCGGGCACTGAGTGATAAATGCAACACCGTCAGCCCAGTTGGACTTGTTCTGTGAAATCCCGTGCCAATGCTTTGGGAGGTACATGAGAACGTGGCTCGTGAAATCAGGTTTATTATTGCTTACGACGGAAGTCTCCAGGGGCATGGTATCGTCTGTGAGCTCATTAAAAATTTGGAGAGCAAAATTTTCGTTCTAGAGAAGACATGAGTACCCCGGTCTAGGTGTTATCGTAGGTCTCGCCTTGTTAGCCCGGATCAACGGCCCAGGGAACACACCATTGGCAAGTGTCGCTCTAAGAAACCTCAGGAACATATAAAGAAGCGACAACCAACAGCAACTCACGATCGGTTGTATCCATCTGGGGCAATGAATTCGTTCACGACATGAAGTTGGCTCACGGGACCAAGCACATTTGTTGGTGTGGTAACGTTAGGTGCCGAATCCAAAGTCTCCGGGACCCACAACTGCATTAGAGATGGGTAATAGCGAAAATCCAAGGATAGACAGGTGAAAGCATTCGGGAAGGAATAAGCGTGAACTAGCGGGTGCTACTTGGGCACCGTCGCATTCCTTTCGTATTTGAGTACACCGAGTATCGATTCGATGTGACTCTGCTGTTCCTGGGGTGCTTAGCCTCAGTCCGTTGCTCGGTGTAGTATTCTTAGACCACATCGCTCGGGCGCCACGCCATGTTCAGAAAACTGTGCAGGCGGTCAGCCGAGTCGCCGTTCACTTGATACAGATCTCGCCTCAAGTTTCAAGCAAAACTGGTAAGAACGCCACAAAAGGACTACATACGGTGCCAGGAAGATGGCTGCCGCGCAACCTGCGGAGTGCATCAGGTAAGTTACTGCAGCAGACAAAAATACGCGCATGCTGAACTGGGAACGACACACCAATGGACGACAGACGGTTCAGGCACAATAGCGACAGTCAGGCTGTGTTTGTGTCACTTACCAACGACTCGGTCAAGTGTTGGCAGCACTCAATGCAAGCCCAACTTGAAGCACGACCACTATCCCGGACGTTGGAGGCCCGAAAGCACCGAATATGTGCATCCAATTGCCATTCTCCGTGTCTAGAATCGATCACAGGTACCATCGCAGGTGCTACTACACTGGAGCAGCCGGCCTCACAAACATTCGAAGCGGTGGCTACGGACAGACTGGCACCACCATTCCTCGGACGACGTATGCCGTCGCAGCAGCCGTTTTTGAGAAAGTGATGGCAGTGCACGGCCGTATAGTATACCGGGTACGTACAGCATTCAGTGAACGGGAACGGCACACAGAATAGGAGGGCTTCTCTAGCCGGGGATGACGAAGATAGATAGGGTGCCACTGGTGTGGTACACCCGATATCATTGCCACCCTCGAAGCATGCGGCACAATCAACTGAATCGGTGATTGGTGGCGATGGCGGGCCTACGGTCGCCCACCGATCGAACGAACACTGGCGAATGAAAGATCGCGGAGCGTAGTGGATGCATCAAATGTCATCACACGAGTCGGTCAGCCTCGGGAATAGTACCTCGGTAAAACAACAATATTGTCTATTTCGCAACGTGCCCGTGTGGCGCAGTTTGAGCTCATATGCATTTAGACTTGTTGGATGCAGTGGCTCCGAACCACTGCCATGTAAAATTCGGATTGTAGACATCTAAATTTGGATCCGAGCCATCCAGAGGAAGAGACAGAGCCGCGCCCACCGTATTCGCGACAGGCACTGAGAGTTGCCCAACCAAGCTGGCCCACTGGCTTGCAAGACTGTCAGGTCTCAATCAAGGAACCAGCCGGTGGCGACTTTTCTCCATCCACCATCAAGGCTCTGCGCTGAAGCATGCTGCTTTTGAGGCCCGGGGTTCCGGTGAGCGCATCGCTCTTCCCTCCTGGTCCAGGCACCTCCAATTTGTGTACATTCGATGATCAAGTGTGCTGGCAACCGATCATGCCAGTATACCGTATGCTCATGGCAGCAACGGGAGTTACGCACAGCTTCAATTGCAAAGGGGCCTTGAAATAAGGGGTATCTATCACTGTGATTTGGGTTGAGAAGTAGCATTTCAGGGGCGGTACGTGAGCATGCCATTCTGAGTCCTTTGCTATAATTGTACACCGTTGCAAGCAACAGAGCGTCAGAAAGGCTGTACGATTTGAACAGCCATTCACCAGAATAAGAGTTCTAGAGTACGAATGACATTGATGCAACAATCCAAATTCGGGGAACATTAGAAATGTGACATATAATAGAAGGACTTCAAAGAACAATTAATCGCAAAGTGCGAATGAATAAGCTATGCGCGAAAGGAAAGTGCAAGATGCATTGTTATGACAATCCAGATAAAGTACTGCTGAATGTCGGTGGCATGGTACTGATGTCCGTGTGAGAGCTCGTTCTGCTGAGGCTCGGTGGGTCGGAGAGAGTCGGAGCCATGGTGAAACTCGCCGAGCCCGTGCTGGTAGTTATGTTGAAGGCAGTGAGATTGAAGCTACCCGTCGTGTTGAAAAGGGCTGTAGCTTCCCAGATCCTTGCAGGGCAGAGATCATTCCAGGCACCTGTCATCGATTGCTGCTTGGCAACATAGTCCAGCTGCTGAGGAACCCGATTACGCACCTGGAGCAACGTTGTTCTGCTGTATGGCTGCCGTATCAGGGGCCTCCGCCATCACCACAGCAAAACCGCTATAACCACGAGTCAGTCGATGAACAAGATCAGCTAGGACACGCACTTGAACAAGTGAAAATCGATATGGCTGAAGAAGCTTCAGAATAAGTAGGAATCTGACAATCGTCACTCACCAGTGCAGAATCCATGGGCCAGGATTGTCCGTGACAAACCGGAACGTGATATTGGATTTTTGGGCTTCCGAGCCCATCGAAACCGTATCCCGTCTCAGTGGATTGAGGAAATTCGGGGTGCTGTTCGTAGCAGTGCGAATGACGTGGAAGTTGTGCTGTAAATTTGCCTCAGTAAGCTTACGTTTGTGATTAAAAAAAATGACTCACGCCGTGGAGATGGATACCGTGCTGTGAGGATGGACTTCAAGTCAACAAGAAGAGCGAATTTGTTACCGGAGATTACTGACCGGACTACCCCTAGCGCCTCCAGGCGTGAGATCGTTGGCGGGCATGTGAACTTCGATAACTTTATTCCTGGGCAGTTCATAGACGCTGCCGCTGGGAAGGAGCTCCGTGGGATGACGAGCGCCGCTGAGAATTTGAAGGAGGACGGGTGCTGGCGGGGGTCTGAAGCGAACTCCGTTGACATTGAAGCTATTGTTAAATCCGGGTACGAGGGATAGGACAACATCTGCTTTTCCTAGTTCAGGGACGCCGAGAGGAGCGTGGTCTTCAAGAGGATGGAGTTGACTCTCTTCGAAGTGTGCGGTGGCCAGGCCCTGATTCGTCGTTGGGTCCCGTGTCGGCGCGCCAGCGTAACGTAGTATCGCCGAGTTCTGCCCATCAATGAACGTTTGGTTGCCATGATTGGGCAGTGCGCGAATCCAGTAGTTGTCTGTCGGCTGGTTGGCGGCAACCACGACAGAGTATCGCTGCCCAGCGAGGACCTGGAGCCAATCAACTTCTTGTGGATGGACCTCGACACCGTCAGCTTCGATGATCGTCATTCGATGACCGTCGATGGTGAAGTTGTGCCATGCGTCACAGGATGCGCCGATGATACGGAAGCGATAGCGTTTGCCTTGTTCGACGTTGACAACTGAGAGTGGCGTTTTCGGACCTCCTGGATAGCGTCCGTTTCCATTGATAGTGGTCGCATTGGGAGTAAAGGGTGGTGCAATCTGCCGCGAGGGTATATGCCACCTATGCGGGCCACGAGTAAGCGGGAAACTTCATGGGCAACGAGCGAAACTCACCAGTCCGCAAGTGTAATAATCGTGTTCTCTGTAAAAGCATGGTTAGTCGTGCAAGGGGATAAAATAGTTAAAGTTCTAAACAAACCATCATCAACGTCGTACAGGTGAGCGTGAGGATCATCAGGGTCATAAATGATCAACGGGCCACGAAGTCCGTCGCAGTATTGCAACTCGTGATGGGAGTGGTACCAGTAGGTGCCCGTCTGATTCTCAGCAGTAAACCGATACTGAAAGCTCTGGCCAGGTTCGATCGGACACTGAGTAATGAAAGAAACGCCGTCGGCCCAGTTGGTTCTGTTCTGAAAGATTCCGTGCCAATGCTGAAGTCGGAGGCTTCGTCACAAGGCAGACAGGAGGGAAACGTCGAATGAACTCACGATCGTAGTTGTCAGTTCCATGGTGGGGTCATGCAGGTTGTTGACGACGTTGATCGAGAAGTTACGGCCCTAATGTCGCACGCGTCATATTTCAAAGCTGCCCGACGAGAAGAGTGGTGAGCCACGAACCTTTTGCGCCTTAATAATCGGACCGGGAAAGGTACCACCAGCCAAGGTAGCCCTGGGACCCATGTCAAAAAACGAAATAAATCACCCAAAAAAAACAAACCAACATTCGGGAGAACCCATCGGGGGAGATCTCCTTGTTCGTGATCTCAAGCTGGCCGTTGGTAGCATCGATGACACTCGGAGAGCCAGAACCGTCAGACCTGGTACGGACGCGAGAGCCAGGAGTAGACACGAGAGAGACTGCCTCCAACGAACGGACGAGAGAGAGTAATGAGATAAGAGACGTCAACGAGAACGCATGCATCTTGAGTGCGTCGAGGATCGAGATGGACTTGAGGAATCGCCGTGCTCGAGGATGGTGGTGGTGATGAGAAGTTTCGTCGCTCGAGCTCTGCCTTTTATACGCTCGAGCAAGTTCTCGAACTCGTAACGATGTGGTCGGTGCGATTTGAAAGCTAGGTTAACCAACCTGCCGTGTTTGATAGCAGACCGTTCGCATCGATTCAGACGCGTGCCATTCCCAACTGGACCTGGACTCGACTAGTCGTTATCATGATCAGTTTGAGCAGAAGGACCGAAAGGCCCCATGTCGAATAGGTCGGGAACGAGCCATCGCCGAGGGTGTAGTGGTATGTTGTAGTTGAGGGCCATGAATGTTAGCTTGCAACTCCGACGAACCATCCGCAACGACTAGGTTACTGTAGTGTTTGTATGGGCAAACGAACCAAAAACTTGTCAGGCCTCTCTCGTTTTGCGAAACAAGCCTTTCAACAAAGTCCCGCCCCAGATCCATCCTCCAAAGTCGCCGAAAGCTCCTCACGCCCGGAATACCATGCAGTGACAGTTACCGCAAAGTCCCCCGAAGTTGAATCGTCCCGCTCATCGTCACGGTGGCACGCATACGATGCCACTGGACTCGTGCCACACTACAAAACCGCCTCCGAAGTTCCTGAGCACCTGCAAAAATGTACGGAGCCCCTCCGTTGGTCAAGTACGCTCTCATGATATCGTCTACCACACAGACTTCTTTCAGCGAAAACGCTACTTCACCCTCTACGACGAAGGGTGCTTGTTAGACGAAGAAGGGTGGTACAGTGTCACTCCGGAGCTGATCGCGACTCAGATCGCGGAAAGATGCCGGTGCGATACGGTCCTCGATGCCTTTTGTGGTGTCGGCGGCAACGCCATCGCATTTGCCAAAACATGCGAGCATGGTACGCACGTACCCGTTTTGCTTCGTCCACACCTGACGCGTGTTCCATCAATAGTGATTGCACTGGACATCTCTCCGGTGCGGTTGGCACTCGCGAGACACAACGCGATCATATATGGCGTCGCCGATCGCATCGAGTTTATCCTGGCCGATTATATCTCATTTGCACATTCGTACATTTCTCGACCAGCCGGGAAGCGTCCCATCGATGTCGTCTTCCTCAGTCCGCCTTGGGGAGGCCCAGACTATATGTTACAGGGAATCGACGACGAAGAACTGGTTAGCGAGAGCGATGCTTCTCCCGAGCGCCACCCAGAATTCAGCCTTGCAAGCATCAAGCCTCTTCATGGTGCCGATCTCTTCCACCTTACTAGAAAAATTACCCACAACGTGGCGTATTTTCTACCTCGAAATACGAACCTAGGCGAGATATCGGGGTTGCTGACGGATAGCGCGCCGGAAGAAAAGGTAGAAGTCGAGGAGGAGTGGATGGGTACCAAATTGAAGGCTCTCACGTGTTTTTTTGGTGGCCTTGCACATGGCCAGCAACATCTTTTTTAAAAACCGTGTTCACTGTCGGTAACATTTAGCGCGCTCGAGGTAAGTACGGTTATGACGGTAATCCATGATTGACTAACAAGTATTCCACCACCTAGAGAGTCAAGAGCGCTGCGTACTGAACAATGTATGGACGACCATGTCAAACGTTCCATGCCACCCGCTGTTACGGAGGTTACCAAAATGTCCAAGCACAATGTATGACGATGCATGTAATCTGTGGGAAGGGACTCATGCCCAATGCAATTTTTTGAGTAGGGCACCAACGAGTATATGACGCTGCCGGGCTTACTGCCAAAGACAAATCTCACAGTAATCATTCTGACCATACAGCCCCCCCCCCGCCTCCTGTATATCTTCGCAGAACCGGCCCCCTGTCGTCATACTGCGGGCAACATATTCCACCTCACGAGCCCCGGCTCACCTTTTGCACCGTCATGCGAACAGGGATAATCACTGCACGCAGGATACCCCCAAGTGGCCCTCCCTCTATGTAGGACCACCGGGGTAACGTGCCCCGTTGACCTGGTACCTCTATCCAGAGCTGCCCCACGTTTGAACTGAAATGAGTACTCCCCGTTCGAGGCGGCCTCGCGTCGCTCGAAAGCAAGCCGTATGTATCGACAGAGAAGTATGATGGTTCCTTGAAACAGTGGTTTTATTTTTATTTTTTTCGGTTCCGAGGGCTCGGGGTCCATGTGAGGAAGAAGGACCAGTCCAGGTACGTCTCGCCCACTCGCATCCTCCCTGACACCTGTCGGCCCGGTGTGGGCTCAACGTCCAAACGTCACAAGATAGAGTGATAAAAGCTTGACAAATGACGGGTACGGTAACCAACAATAGTTGTCAAGGAGGACCTTGCTCGTTTTTTACTATTATTGTAACACGTCAAGTACTGTAGACTTCGATTGTTCAACGGTACCGCGTGACGTTTGTTGAAACCCATTATAAAAATTATAAAAATAAAAATAGTCTACAAAACAAATGCTTGCACGACTCGCCCCGAACTGAGCCCGTCTAGATCGGGAGACCTGCATGCTTCGCATTGCAATTAAAGTTTCCTTCCACGGACCCGCTCCGCAATATACTGCCCCCGTCAGTCCGCTCAACCTTGTGTTGACCCTGCCATACAAGCGTACGCCCGAATGATCAATGATCTAGCCACGGTTCGCATATCCAGACCAGCGTGGCCGCCCAGGTGTATGGTGCTCCCAAAGTACATATCTACGATGGATATGGGTGGAGGGGGGGGGGGGGGAAACGACAATGATAATCGAGGTTGACCCATGTGTTCCAACGCATTAATATGCGGCGCGTCGTTCGAATGGTCCGTCGGAAAGTAAGAACGAATCCGCGCTTCCATAGACTCCCCAGATTTCCGTTGAGAATTGCTGGGTGAATTCGCCATTCCGAGCGCGTTGGAGGTTCAAGACGAGGCCACACGTCTATAATGAGTGGGGAAATAAGTAAACGAAATCAATGCCCATAAAGCCACTGGACAGGATTAAGGAAAAGAGTCGACGTACGGCAACGGAGGTAACCACCGGGATCCAGCTTTCATGGATGAGTCAGAAAGGATCTCCAGGACGAGGCGCGTAGTAGGACTTACTAGATCATCAGAGTCGTTATAGGGTTATCGTGCAGTGTCAAAATGAAAATAAACACAAGAAATACTTGCGCGCGGGTTAGCTCAGCCCCTCGATTCGAAACGTGCATGAGAGTTGACTCGCTTACCAGCAATGGATGCAAACACCAACAATCCGTCGCGAATAGTGACACAGGCAATGGTCGACCTTGCTCGGACGGCGCGCTCGCGTTTGCGATACGCCAACCATAAGAGAATGCTCTGTGAGATGAAGGTGCCGACGACGAACACGAAGATCGTCTTTGGCACCTCGATCATCGCACATTTGGCATCGTACGACGTCGTGGGGATGGTCGATAGCGAGGATGCGATCGTCGTCACAAACTCTACCCCAACAGCAAACATTGCCAACCTGCCGCTCCACGTGTAGTGTCCGTATAGTGCAAAGACTAATCACAGCATCAGAAGAGGGAACATACGAAGCCTGGAGGATACGCACTTCGGAGAAGTAAGACAATATCAAAACCAAGCATGAGCACTGTGCTCGCCACCATCTCAAGGAGACGATACACCCGACAATAATGAAGGGATATGGAATTATGCGCAAAGTACCCCACTTGAAGGCAGAACACCGTGCTAGAGGATGGTCAGGTCTATTCCACTCGATGAAGTAAGAACATTTACGTCTGCAAAGCCAGCCCAAGGTATTTCACAAGAAAATACAACCACTTGATATGGGCGGTCCGCGGCATACTAGTGCACAGAACGAGTCGCGTTCCACATGGTTTCATCTGGAAGAACACAACGACATACCTCCAAACATACCGGACTTCATCGTCCAAGGTAACGAGGCCATCCCAGACCATGATCGCCCAAGAGGAGGCTGAGAAAACAAAGGGGGAAGTATATGCGCAGACACTGATGACCGTGTCGCTCACCTGCAATATATCCACACAGCTGCCATAACTCCAAGGTCTCAGTACTTGCTGTACTCATGCGGGGTCTTTGACCTCGTTCTGGTTTGATGAAACGGGAGACATCCTCGTCTGTTTCCTGTAGGCTGCAGTCGAGTGGGGAAGCTACGCACCTGAGTGGGCTTAAAAGGAACCACTAGCAACACCGGCGCGCGCACCAACCGTAGTAACCAAAAGAACAGAGGACGATGGGCGAATATCACACCTTCATATAAGGCCATGCTAAAAGTAACCGTCACAGACCCTGCCAGCGCCATCCCGCTTACGGGAGTGGCTTCAACGGCATGACCACAGATTGGGAATGCATCCGAACAACGTCTGGATCCGAGTTCCTGACGACATCCGGAGTCCATTTTGGGACTTTTTGGATGCGAGATGAGATATGCTGGTTGAGCGTCTGAGTACGCCAAAGCTGGCTTGACGACGCATTTTTCCGCTGGAGAGGATGATGGAATCCACCAGGCCAGGCCGGTCTTCTCACTGATCTCGATAGCAGGGCAGATGAGAATGGGGATCCGAGTCAGTTTCCACAAACGTAAATACGCAGGAGTCAAGTGACAAATGACGTATAACCCGTGCAACTGTCAATGGCCGAATCGGGCCTTTTTTCCGCAAGGAATGTTTCCCAATCAGTATAAAGGACCCGATGCCGAAAAACCACCGCAGCCAAAAGCCGCACTCGTTTATCAAGCGCGATCTCCCCGCCCGTGGATGGCGGCCCGTGGTCGTGTCCCCCCAGGTTGGCCAGCATTCCGATTACCTAGTAGTCACCCATCCATAGCCGCCACTCCGAATCTACCTGGGTAAATATTCACTTGGCTGCGAGTTTGGCCGTCTCATTGAACTTTATCCAGGATCCTTACGGACAGGCACCTATCGTACCTCGATTGTACTCAGAAATACATATGTACATAGTAATAGGGCTAGCCTGAGCCCAAGGTTGGTGTGACAAGCCTCCGTCTCCCCTGTATCCCCCGCCGACTTCCACGCACAGGGTCCTGCATATGGATCCGTCCCAAAAGGCCCATCAACAGGGCGCGCTCGTTATCGCCGAACAACCAACGCTCGGCTATGGCACATTTATCCCACCTGGCGCGGACACAGCATACACACGACATGTGCCATGTCATAACGTGCCACCGTCGACCCCCCCATCGCGACGAAACGCGCAACTCTTGTTTGTTCATGACACATATTGACGTGGGGCATACAGAACGATTGCCCGATAATCGCAGTGGGGAATCGATACAGCTGGGAACCCCTAAAAGGTCATCATCGTTCCACGCAAAGAAGTGCATGCACTTATGCACACCCACAGAACTGATAACACGACAGAGATAGCGAGCGAAGCGCCCCCGAGTTAGAGACATGAAACGCGGATCAAAACAGTACTCGAACGCGCCTTATGATACCAAAGGATACACGAACTCCGCGATGATTAGCGCTGGAACATGAGTTGCAGCACCGATTTCGACAGGGACGTGACTACAGGATGAGATGGAAAATATCGGACCGTCAATGACACGACCGTCTGTCTACCCTCTCTTGTCACAGATATGGACGGTGTAATGGACATTGTCGCAAAGCGCAAGGAAGATGATACAGCAGTGCGCAACTAACGCGGCGGCGCTTCGATCACCGGATCCGCAGACCATGATGAGATCAAGTTCATCTGTCTGGGGATGATATGAATTACCTAAGGAGAATCAAGGAAAGTGAGAGCTTCTTCGGACGAAGAGAGACAGGCGATTAAAGTATGCCATCTCTTTGATGCTGACAATGATACTGATGGAGATATCGTCCGAGTCAAGGAATTTCTCGTGATCAGCAGTACTGTTCTCTTTGTCTCTCGTGCGGTCCCGTGTGTGACACATCTCATAGTTGGCGCACTTTGGGGCCGCAGTAATGGGATGTGTTTTCTTGTTCCCGAGGTTTCTTGTCCGGCGGCGACGATCTCCTGTTAGGGTGGCCACAGCCGACACATGAACACAGAATACGTGTTCATCCACGGCGTGCAGGCCACAACGGTCGACTCTCGTATAATTCATACCTCTCGGGACAGCCCTTTGCCAGTGGGGTGTGGGTTCTTTAAGTTCTCAGCTCAGGAATGTCAAGTTTACTCGTACAATTGCCACCATCCTCATCTTTGCATCCATATTCGCACATTAGGTGGTCGCATGTATTGTCAAAGTTGGCACGTCCAGGGGACTGTCAGATATGGATTATAAGAGAGTTCAAGTTGACTGCACCATGTCGAACCACGGAAACTTCCCTAGAGTTAAACTTTCGAGCTAGTCGGGCGATGGGCTGGCATCTTCATTAGGGTTACAGGATCCCTGGCATCCGAAAAGGTTGCGTAATAGTGCCGCGGTGCTTTAGGTGGAAAGGTTACTCCGTGGAAACCCTATCCGGAAACTGCAACTGAATATATCCAGAAAAAAAAATGCATCTGCTCTGATTGGGTGTCTTGAGCACGAAAGCATCACGATGGATAGTTTTCATTTCCAGGATATGTCAA
Organism: Boletus coccyginus; assembly: GCA_025782845.1. NCBI lineage: Eukaryota > Fungi > Basidiomycota > Agaricomycetes > Boletales > Boletaceae > Boletus > Boletus coccyginus. The sequence continues at coordinate 813,057 of JAHZSR010000008.1, forward strand.
GGAAAAAATTATCTTGTTCATTCCATGTTCGGAACTGAAAAAAAAAAAAAAAAAAAGGTGATGATCCATAACGTGTTTGAGGCACGATGTGTAGCTCTCTACAAACGGGAATTACCTTGTTCTAACCATAAACGTGCGACGACAATGCAAAGTGTCCGCGCGCCGACGACAATTCTTCTGCCTGGCGCCGGATCCGGGCTTGCGGTTCAGAGGGGGACGCTTGCATCGTCTCATTCGCAGCGCTCAAGGTCGATCTGGTATCCACGACGGTGTGTTATAAGCACCATGGAGGCAAAGTGAGGCGATGGTGACTATACTATATCACTGGATCTGGGACGGCGACCTGGTCCAAGGCTGAAAAAGTTCACAACTTGAAATTTTTGGGTCTGTGGAGATGGACGTGAGTATCGTTCTCGGCATAACAGGCGCGGATGAAAGTCGGTTCGGTTCGGGACGGTGAGAATGGAAGTAAACAATGTGCTGCGAGAACTCTTTCGCCGATACGCGAGCCCAACCTTCCCAAAAAAGAAAGAAACTCTTACAGCACGCGTTCCTTTATAAGGACATGCTAGGCTGCCCGACGGGGCGATTGCGATTTGAATGACCCAGGCCTCCGTCTTGTCACGTCCGTATGTTATCGTGTGTTCCCACCGCGATCAAATCCACGCCTTCAACTCCGAGGAGCTCTCCCGAGCGCGCAACCCTTACGACTCGTACCTCAAGTTTCTCGTCACGATTTTTCCATTCGAAATATCATTGTCATCGCGCACCCTTCGCTGTCTTCAGGGTCAACGGCGAGGGTGACGTATCTGACTCGTCTGCAGTGGCTCTCTGTCGATGTGACTAGAATGCACCGCCGACTTGCGGCCATGGCGCAACATTGCAGACCTGAGCGCGAACAATTTTTACATTTCGGAGCCTATTTGCGCTCTTTATGATGCGCCCAGGCTCCACCCCTGGACGGCCGCCATGCGCAGACACTGACGCCGACGAGCTATATGAAATGGGGGTCCGGTGGCCCGGGTATTCCCATATATCAATACACACGCCTGCGGGAGTGCCCATACACTCTTATCGTTGGGAACGGCGACAAACCGGGACAAGAGGCAAATGCCGGGCAAGAGGGGGATCTGGGGATCTGTGGAAAGAGAGAATGAAAATGTCCCATACGAGTAAGGACGAGGACGAGGACGAGGACAACACGTCAAAGCGAACATGGCAAAGAACCAGAACGAATAATCCTGGTATCGAGTGAAATCCACAAAGCCACGGCCCGGATCGATTCTACACGTCGCGGGAGCCTTCAAACACAAGGCGGTAGCACCGTTGAGACCACTGGTTTCTGTACACAGTAAACGCTCAGTATTCCATAATACGGATATACGCTCGATAAATGCACAAATGACTTGATATCATGAGTCATCATCGGAATCGCCAGCCAATCGACTGAGCGTCGAGCCATTAAAAGCACCTGCAAATACACTGAACACCTTGTCCATTCGACCATCACAAGCAGATGAAACACGCACGACCGAGTGAAGGGGGATGTCTTCCGTGGTATGCAGCAAGGGAAGGTGAAGGCGTCGACGGGGCAGTGCTCGTCGAGGCCCCAAGGGACACGCCAAACGGGGACGGAGTACTAGGCACGGAATAGTGCAACGTCCGAGAGGGTGTCGATTCGGGCGAGGGGACGTACGATGAAGAGAAGGAACGTTGCGTTTGTGGACTCGTCTATCGATACGAACCACGAGATGCCAGCATCAGTGCCGACGTCGACATTGAGAACAATGTGCACTCACGCCTGGAGTCAAGATTGTTCGCCGTTTTTTCTGGCCTTGAGGGGTGAGCAGGCTTTTGGCGGGTGATGATGGTAAAGGAGGAAGCGGTGTTCGTGGATATTGGATTGCGACTGCGGCCTGGATGAGGTTGAGTGCAAGCAAGCCTGATAGCACTATCTCTGACAGAGGGAGAAAAAGTCAGCGTGACATCCAAATGGAGTCGAGACGTCGGCATACCAGTAACGCAGACTGTCCAGAAAACATTGACGTCACGCCCACCGCGAACGACATTGAGAGCTGTCCACAACGACGGGATGGGTAGCAAGTATGTGAGCAAAACGAGAGTGGCGAGGGAAAGCGAGGAGTTGCGCAATCGCACAGACGCTTCGTTTTTATGTGGTTTCGAGAAATGGGCAAATTGCTTGGCTTTGGAGGAGGCAAAGAGCTGGGAAGCCGGGGACATGGCAGTGGCCATCGTTGTTCAGCTGCACCGCCGCTGCCCTGTTCAATACCGCGTTCGTCACGTGATTACTGTCCTCTCCTCGGGACATGTCAGTCATCGATTCATGGGAAGGCGACACGAAACCTTGTTTGACATCCATCGAAATTAGGAAAACGACGGTGGTGAGTTCTCCCGCAAGTGTAATCGCACAGTACTGACGCCGCATGTTGCCCATCCCGCTAGTTATGTCGTAATACATGATGCCAGACTCCGTGTAAACCCGAATCCTTGCCTCGAGTAGCTCTCCGTTCTACTGGGGTTCCACTCTCTTCGTGGTTCGACGACAACTTTCTCGCCAAAGAAATCAAAAGCTCAAGCTCAAACGTTCATTCCATGTTCACGGTGCCTTCTGCTGCGCACGCCGAGGTGATTGGCTGTGAGAAAGCAGAGAAGGACAGCTCGGAGCTAGTTCCAGTCTCACTCCAGTAAGTTTTTTTTTGACTTGACCAGAGCTTTACGAGACCACGGACTCTCCCGCAGACACCCCGAATCGAAGTTCTTCGGCGAGCACGCCCCAATTGTCGATGATGACCCGACGAGTCAAGCATCCACCGTCGTGTTGAAGGGCCATTCTAGCCCCATTTCGACCCTTTTAGAGGAGCTCCTCGTTATGGTCTTTGACGAAGTGATCACATCTGAATCGTCGTCATGCCAGTACCGACGCACACGCGCCGGTTGGTGGCTAAGCTCCCCAAGAATTTTTGCGAGCGTTTCGACGGCATGGCGAGCCATTGTATTCGCCTGTCCTAGGCTCTGGAGACACGTCCACCTCACTCCTGTTCAATCAATTCATGCATTGAAAGAACAGTTGCGCCTCTCGTCACCCCTCCCCATCCACCTCACGGTACACCAGTGGCCACTTCGAAACGCCAATTCCGGCTCAGGACCATTTTCCGTCGTCGCACTCACCGCGCAGCTTCGATCCATCCTGTCGCCGCTAGATGAGCAAGGTACCACCCTCGCCCCAGCGAGTCACAAGATCGAATCGATTACTATCAACGCCACGGAACGCAGCACGTTCTTGAATTACATCCTCCAAACGTGGACGGGACGCGGTTCCAAGTTTCCTGCGCTACGCCATGTCACAATTAATGGGAATGCGTGCGCCACCTGGTCCAGAGCCTCTTTCTTTGATGGAAGGAACGCCCCAGCACTGGAGCGACTTGAGCTAAGCAACGTGGCGATCGCGTACGACGCGTACAGACTCACTTGGGGCATCGGACTGAACCTGACGACGCTCGTGTGGGCTGCACCCGCGCTCAATCACGGTTCGCTCGTCGTCCCAGTGCCGTGTTTCCACCACATCGTGTCGTCCTTTCCCAACCTGATCACGCTGGAGCTTCACGAGCACGTCGTTGCGCTCGAGCATGCGACCTTGGAGAGTCTGGAAGAGAACAGCGTCGCGCCTTTCACGCATATACGCGATCTTCGGGTCAGTGGGCAAGTATTTTCGAACGCACGCGCGGCGTTTTTGTTGTTTTATCTGCTGCCGTCGGTGAGACATGTTGCAGTACGAGGAAGAGCATGTTCTGGTCCGCTTGGGTTGCGCACGGTGACGCTCGCGCTGCAAGGGTTAATTTGTCTCCCCAAGGAGTTTGGTTGGCCGGCCGTGCTGCCGAATCTGGAGAACCTCGGGCTGGAATGTGTCGAGAATGCGTGTGAGGAGTGGAAGGCGTGGTGTATGGGGGAGCTCGAGCTGTGGAGGCAATGGCAGGAAACGATGGCGGGTAAAGAGAGGGTGCGGGTACACATCGAGGCGGTGCCCATAGTCACAGATGAGGGGAACGTTGACGTGTGAGACGGGTTTGGTCTTTGGATAGATTTTACTGTCTAGCTCGATGCTCGTTATGTATGATTTCAGATGGATACTTGCCTCCACCAGGAACGATCTGATCGTTGTAGGACGATTGATGCACAGGTCCCTGGCTACGAAGCATGAGTATATTCAAACCCCGAACATTACAGTAAGGCTGCGGCACAGTCAAGTCCAATCGAATATCTCAAGTCGACCAGGAATTCCTCAGAACACAGAACAGGTCATGGTATCCCCTCCCCGATCTTCCACTCAGGCTCGTGGTCCATCCGCCCAGTCAGAAATCCCGACTTCCTCAAGCCATCGCATCCCTCCAGACATCTCCATCTTCCCAGAAACGGACAACATCGACGACGGTCCGCCTCCCCCTTACACACCTGCTGCAAACCCCGGTGAGGAAACGGTTGGCCTGGGCCCCCGGAGGCCCTTTCAACAGCCATCTCCGCTACCATCGTCCTCGCTCCATCCCTATTCAGAACCGCGCCCGCATTCGAACTGGCAGTCGCCATATATCCAACCTTCCCCCACCGGTCCGGGCTCGAACTCTGGCCTTTACGTGCAACCAGCCCCTTGGCAGACCCGACAGCAGTATCATCAGCGGCAGCAACCAAGCGGGGGTTTGCTCGGTGCACTTTTTGATACCGTCCGGGACATTGCTGATGTCGTTTCGGGTGCGCATGACGAACGGTTGACGGCGTCTCGAACTGCCAACGCGGGAGCGTACGCCGCTCCATACGCTAGCTCGAACTCCCTGTATGCACCGCCTCCGGGTCCTCCGCCTGTGCACCCGCCCCTTCCGCCTCGCGCAGCGTCAACACCGCCCCGCTCTCCGCCATCTACGGTCCCGGATGATGGGTCCCCGACGCGGACACCTGTACCTGGACATCCATTGTTACGAGATGGCAAGCTGCTAGTATACCCCAAGGATCATTTGTGTGTCAAATGTCGGTTTACCCATTCTCTTACAACGGTGCACTAATTCACACACGGGCAGGCAAGAACACGGGCTACAAAAACTATGATCCCTCTCATCCATGTCGCAAATGTTGGGAGAAATACGGAAAGGCATACACAGGCGCACTCTCATACACACCGTGGTCTTCCTCCGGGAACGATCGCAGAATGCAACGTCCCCTGCCGAAATTCGTGCCACCCCATCTTACCCAGCCAAGTCCTGGGTCATCCTGGGTGCCCACCTCTGCATCACAGCCTCCTTACGGCGCACACCCGCCGCCGCCCCAACACCCTCAACACAACAGATCTATATCCCAGCCACATTTACCAGATTCGGGACCGTCGTACTATGTCCTGAATCCCTTGTGTCCACGCGACGCACCGCCGGTGCCACATGCCATTCCTGTCAGCCCTGGGGATCCGAGGTTAGGTGGTCGGTTGTGTATGCGGTGCGGTGGTGATGGTATCCGGACGGTGTTTTTAATCGACGACGTGACGTGTGATACTTGTGGTGGGACGGGTCGGGTCTGGATGTAAGATCGTGCGTAGGGACCAGGATATTACACGGTCGTTGGATACCCTTTTGCATTGGGACATGGTCAGGTACATTATTGGTTGTCGTATTGATCGTCTCCTATCGCCCCTTTTCGTTCCATACCATTCTAAACATTGTCATGCCACTCCCTATTGATTCTGAATCCCGCGAGGAACTCATCCAAACGGCCATCAAAGGTTCTTTTCTCCATACACGGTGTACCTCTGCTGTAACCTCTCCCGCGTAGTTAAATCATACGCCTATGCACCATACTCCAACTTTCGCGTTGGTGCAGCCTTGTTGTGTACTGATGGATCCGTGATCAAGGGCTGCAACGTCGAGAACGCGTCCTATGGTACGCCATCAGTTAGGTCTTGGAAAAAGCCTGGTCCTCACCGCAATCGATTTTGAATCGCCACACCATCGCTCTAAACCTCCACTCCCGAGTCGTTAGGCGGGGCGATATGTGCCGAACGCACCGCGATCGTGAAAGCGGTCGTAAGTCTCGTCCGAAACCTCTGTTCTCCCCCAACATCATCCGACGCTCTGACTCGTCGCTCAGAGCGAGGGCAAGAAAGACTTTGTCGCCATGGCTATCACCACGTGCGTGCTAGTACTTCAACATCAACGCCCGACCCGTCTTTCTCACATCCTATCATGCCTCACCTGCTCTGCCCACGATCCACCCCCCCTCTTTAGCGATGTCCCCACCGCCCTCTCGCCCTGTGGAATCTGCCGTCAAGTCCTCCGTGAATTCTGTCCTCTTGACACGCCCATCCTCCTCGTCCCCGCTGACTACCCACAAAAGCCACAAGAAGGAAGCGAGGGAGAGGACTCGGAGGGTACGCAGGGCGGGGTGAGGGTGGAGACGGTCGGGGGTTTGTTGCCGTTGAGTTTTGGGCCGGAGGCGTTGGAGCTGCCCAGAGAGCCTGCGTGATCACTGGTTCGTTTGGCTGATTCGGTTTCAGCATCTCTTGTTAGCCTGCTAGCGATTGTCACTTGTTCTATCGTAGTCCGACTCGGAATAGGTTTCAGTTTCGCGTTCAAGTGAAGCCGCCGCCAAGTGATGACGTGGATGCGGCGCTGATTCTCTCAAACCTGCTCGGGGCTAGAGTGGTCACCACTCTAGCTCGGGGCCCCCAAAAGAACAAGGGTCTTGAAGAATTGAATGAATGCGATGATACCAATCCCCGCTCCTCTCATAATCCAGTAAGGTACGCGATCAGGTCTTGCTCAATGAGTACATTAAAGCGATCTTTCAGAACGGCGGCGGCGGGGCCCCATTCAACAGGCCCTCCGATCATAGAATGCGATGATTCTAGAATCTAGCCCTTCTTATAACACTGCAAATTACATAAAACAATGGTACTCCAGTTCGCCATTCAATTCACCATCGCTTATCGAAATAACGCGCATTTCCTCAGATCGCTCATGTTATTAGGAGGACTCATCAATTTAATCTGAACAGTGGCGGAGCACCACCCCGATCATAGTTCCTCGGGAACAGGGGTCTTGAAGCGCTGAATGAATGTAATGAATCACCCTTAGCCCCTCTCATAATGAGCAAATAGAAGAGCCAAATCGCCATCCCTCACTTCCCTTGTCGACATAGTGTGTGGTTCTTCATCCCTCGTTGCATTAGGAGGAGGAGAGCCAAAAGGGAGGCAAGCGCTCAATGTCTAGTAAGTGAGACATTTCATTGTCTTTCCGACGCTAGTGTGGACAAATCGTTTCCAGAACCCCAATGCGAACCCAAGGCTGAAGAAAAAGAGACTATGGACAGGAAGGCGGACCCAGAGAGGTCGACATTCATGTCCAGAGTGAGATTGTTGGCGGCCTTGTTACTGCCCGTCTTCCTCGAGACTCTGAATTACACAAGTAGGGTCTCTGTCGAACGTGCTATGATGATTGCTACATATAGCGCTCTATGATTTCCTCTAGCCGTGGCGAACTGCACAACCTCGCATCGCGGCAAGTTCTTACCCTCGGGTCAGCTTTCCACGTTTGACTTTGGTTTCAGTCTGTTTTCTCGATGCACTTGGCTTGCAAAGGTTTACATTTTTCCTTGACTCGCTGCTCATGTTGAGCTTTAGTTAGTACATCGGCACGGTCTATCTACTTTCTTCTACTGTGTTCCTCCCCCCCCCTGTTTGCCTCGTTGGCTGATGTATTCGGGCGCCACTCTGGATTCAAGCTACAGCTATCTTTGATATTTTTCCCCATTGGTAGTGGAATCAGCACAGGCGCCGTCAATATGGCTATGATGTCAGTCGGCCGAGGTACTGCAGGAATTGGAGCTGCAGGCCCTTTTGACCGAATTCCACATCACTTATTCTTGGAATAGTTCCGGGGTGCGAGACTCGGCAGAACAGTCAGAACCATACTCTCTTCCGATTCGAGACCACTCGATGATAATAGTAACTGGCAAACATCGACTACCAGGCCTGTATGCTGTAAGTTTTGCTATCGGGCCCCTGATCGGAGGGTCATCTCGAGTCGTAGCTGTATCGTTCCGTTGGTTTTTTTCGCCATCAAGTCAGTCATTTTTCACCATCATGATCTATGCGTGTGTCAGTCTTGAAAACTTTGCTTCTCTTGTTGCGGCGAAAAATAAATTCGTTCCGGATGGGCATTAGACGGTTACTAGTGCTGACCGTAGATACTGACTATTTGTTCTCGTTGGTACTGGGTATTTTACTAGAGTGAACTGGGTCCTGACATGCGAATTTGAACGATTTCGAGCGCTGAGGCATAACGACTCGGTCAGCGAAGAGAGGCTCTACGCACATATCGGGCGAGCTGTTCAATTGTGGATTTTTTGAGATGTTCATTTCGAGGATGGTTGGACGATTGGTGGACATTGATGACACGGTGCCAATGGGGCACTGGCAAGACTCGCTGCTAGCGGAGTCCGCGTTGCCCATCCTTGAAGCTTGAAGTTCACGGTCAAAAGAGAGTTTACCGACCATCGCGCTCATTTCACAGTTTGGTTTGTACGTTCTCACTGGTACGTCCAATGTGTCCATCACCACCGCGCCTCTCGGGCTGAGCCCGACTCCTCGGTTGATGAGTCTGACCAAGGTACCACAACACCGCCTCCCTCACTTCGTCCAACCACTCCCTTACGCAACCCTTACGACCCCTTCCTCGAACACGTTCTCATCATAAAGAATGGCCATGCCCAACCGTCCACGTGAGCTAGCTGCGCTGAGGTAAAGCTCCGCCGGACGCGCGTGGAGATGTATGCTCGAGTTCACCACCACAATTTTTGGGGCCGTGTCAGCCCCGGAGGCGGATGATGGTATTGGGGGAGGTATAACATAGCCTGCTTCGATTGTATGTCGAGAAGAGTAAGGTGAGAGCGTGTGATTAGGTGGTAAGGGGTATTCAGTCGGGAGTGTCGAATCCACCTAGTGAGGGACCAGATTTGAAGCTTATGAGAATGGTTGACTGGAAAAGGGATACGAGCGCACGTTACCAATGCGAGACCCTGCATGAGCGAAGATCATGGGGATATCCGTCACTGCCAGAAGCTTGTCCTTGTCAGAGTCGTCATGGCCTTCGGCAGTCTCGACGCGCTGCATCCACTGAAGAGCACCAAGCCGAATACGTTCGATGCCTGCCAGAACCGCGGGATGTATGATCTCAAAAAAACAAGGGATGACCGAAAAACGTTGCCTGTTCCTTGGCCAACCCAACACGACGCAAGAACTGGCCAAACGTGAAGAGGTCGGAGAGAGGCTGTACACCATCCAACAGAACGCACTGGTGTCGTTCTTCCGTTGCACCCAGAGTCATGAACGGGAGCTGGTGGAAGAAGAAACCAATGGACGACATAAGATCGCCTCCGCCGCCCTTCTCGAATCACGCCTTGTCGAGATAAGGGCGCAGGTTCAAGGGGCGCCCACTAATATATGGCTGTCTCTTTCGACACGCCCATTCCTCCTCCGAGATCTCGCCGCGTAAGTAACGTCGATAAAGCACCCGAGTCATCGCCACTTGTGCGAGCGCAAGGCAGGCGTTTCCAAAAGTTAGACCATGGAGACGACAATTAGCAATCACAACAGAGGTTTGCGCGTGCGTGAGCGAGGTAGAGACCATACCGGATCGTGCGGCAACATACGGTGTCGAACGCGTGAGGCGACATGGAAGTGTATGGCCACCCTACGATGGTTGTTTGTTTACGGCGGTAGGAAGATCCGCAAGAAGAGATAACACCCACCTGCCTCTTCGCCATCATCAACCGGAATATCACAATCCCGACCGCCCTGGGCCACCATCGTCTTGCCGGACTGAGCGAGCGTAAATGCAGGTCCATCGAGGGGATCGCCATCGCCAAACTCTCCTCCAGTGGAAGTTGAGCAGGCTCGGGTTCTCCACCCCTTGCAAGCGTGTCCAACTTGAACAAACACCGAGGGAATGTATTGTTTGCTACTCCGTCTGTCACACAATGCGCCGCAAGTACCATCAAGTGGAGGACTCCGTGCTCTCGGAGTCGGTCTCGCGAAAGACATACAACTGCACCTGCAGCTCCTCCGAAAGCAGACGCGGACCATCTAAGATAGTGGCAATCCGATTCTGCGCCTCCTCTGCAGAATTGAGGCTACCTGCCCAAAAGACGATTTCGCACGGACGAATGACAGCGAGATCGTGTTCCCGGACGACAAACTAAGGCTCCGAGGTAAATCCCGTGCCATTGTCTACTTTCGAGCCTGTAGCTACCTCCATCTGGAGGGGGGTACCGTCGGCACCTTGCACTTTGGCATCCGCGAGTAGGTAACGTCTCTCCGTAGACACCCACGCCCCCATAATGTTGGCCCCGGAAAACAAGTGTGCAAGATAGGGAGCTTAAACCGCTGTAAACTGTCTGCAGTCCCGTTGAAGAGACCACCCCAGAGGAAGCTGAGTTCGATAACGTCCAGATGGCGTTGGAAAGTGTGCCCTTGAGTCGGATGCGTGTCGATTAGTGTCCTCCCAGGCATCGACGAAGTGAAAGACAAGCCTGGGGTTTTCTTTGAGCGGCCCCGGTCCCCGGATCCACCACGATTAATCGATTGGCCAGTGGACGAGTTCTGTTCTCCCCGTGACCATCAAAATACCAGTTACGCCTGAGTCAAGGTCGGATCGGACGAGCTGACAAATTGATAAGGCCTCAGGCAAGTTCGAACCTTTGTTCATGAGACGGGCGTAGATTTGGTGATGGTGGGGTTTTCAAACTCAGGCCGAGTGTTCGCTGCTCCGCTTTCGTTTGCACCCGTTCGTCCTACTCCGATCTCTAAGTGGTTCTCCTTGAAGTTGACCGCGCTCTAATCTAGGACAGCGGCCGTAAATGCAACCTGTTCTAACTACACCGATTCGAGGTAAGACTGAACCCATCTCTCCCGTTGCTGATCTGCGTCTTAGCAGGAGAGCAGTATTGTGCACAAGCAAAACAAAACGTCTTCTTGCTGTACTGACCTTTCAAGTTTCATGGTATGGTAGCCATAGTGACACATACCACTTCGTCAGCCCATTGACGTGCCTCGGTTTCCACGCTCGTATCTGGAACCTTGTCGGACCACACTCGTCACTTTCATTGCACTGTGGACACTCCCCCTGATCGCTATCGTGGGTCTACATTCAATTACTCTATATTCCCCATCCAACCAACGCTTCACTTCGGGTTCGTCATTGGTGCGTCTTGGTTTGGCACCGTGGCTGCCTTCTGAGATGCAGGCATTGGGGGCGGAAATGGAGGGGGCTTCCAACGCCAATAATTGTTGTGAAGCGCGATAAGACTTGTCGTGAACTTCCTCGTTCCCTTTCCCAAAAATTAAAGACGACTCACCGGATAGTACGGCGGTGGACCGGGTTCCTCGTCATTCGTGGCGCCGACACTCAGCGCGTCCTCCTTGGTATGTGCTTTCGGAGGGAGGGCCGGTGCAGCGCCTTGCCCTTGTGTTGGGCTTGAAGGCGCGGCAGACTGTCTTTCGAGATCCCGGACAGGGTTTTTTCGGGCTACCGTAGTGCTCGAGAGCAGGCTGCAGCAGCAACACAACAAACCGAAACCCACTAAAGCGGCTGTAAGGTTCATGAGCAACTGCCAAAGCGTGCGTTGAGCGGAGAACAGACCGATCGCAATTCCGAAATATTTGTAGCCAGAGAGGTCAAGGTCATCGTCGGCGGATTGGTTCGGGGTCGGGGGCTGGGCATCCACGCTGCGTGGGGTCACGGCGAAGAGGACGGTGAGCAAGAGCAAGACGGACGCGGGGGCGATTGTAGACGGGCGTAGAAATGGGTGCATGTCAGTGGTCGGTTTGATTCAAGTGGTGTGTGTGCCCTGCCAGACCTCGGAGGACTCCTTTCACCCCTTTTCGGTCAGCGTCACATCATGGGTATGTTACCAATCTTTCCAACCCAATTTGGTCTGCATTCATTGCCAGTGCACCACGTGATAGCAAACCGACGGGCCGACGATGCTGCACAATGTAGAACTGCGGTTAACTTACTCATCGTGTGAAATATGCTATTCTACGAGTGTATGACATCAGATAATGAAATGACGTCACGTGCTGTCTGCCAGTCCCGCGGGAAAGCTCAGCGTTTCAAACTCAGGCTAGGGGCGGTCCACCGCCAAATCTTGGCCACATCTCAATCATGGCACCACCAAGGCAAGGTGCGCCCATATCCTCTCTTATATCCAACCATTTCTTATCGTTCAAAAGAATCAGATGAAGGACTTGGTTTGTGGGCTAATCCGAGTCAGAAATTGACACTCACTTTTGTTTTGCCTTCCTCTCAGCCACAGAAAGGGCTTGGAAGGTGCAATATGTTGGAGACGCTGCTGCTGTCCTGCTCAACCGTATCAAAAACTCCCTGCCCGACCCTAAGCGCGATGATAGCCCCTCTTCTACCAGTGGCATGGCGGCGATAATCCAGTCATCTGGCGTGGGGAAATCACGTGCCGTCGACGAAATAGCGAAAGGCGAGCTCGTCATTCCTATGGTCCTTCGGCCGCAGGGTTCATCTGGTACGATTCTGTATTCTGGTGATCAAAATTTCAGCCAAACTGTGACCACCCTTTTCCGCAGGATATCCCCCTGCTGATCAAGGGATCCGACATTATCTCACAGACACTACTCCGGGGGTGTTCCAACGTGTGCTAGCATTCTTGCATGCATTGTTTGTCGTAGTGGCCGAAGTGGCGAAGAGCACAGAAGCCCCCTGCAAAGGGCTTGCACCGTTGAACAAGTCGATGCCTTTCGCGGGACAGTTCAGGAAATACATGAACCATAATATGACCATGACCTGCCATGGCGAGTTTCGTGTACAGTTTTATGGTAGGGTTGTTCGGATGGCGTATGAGGTGCGTATCACAAGCATTGACTGTCCGACTATTCAGAATTCACTTGGGGATGATAGATCTTGGGCACGTACAAGCGTGAAAATATCAATGGACCTTCTTCCCTGTTGAACACGACGTGCGAGACGCTTATGATGGCCCTCAAAGCATTCCAGCATCCGCCGTCGTTCGTAATCCTCTCCTTCGACGAGGTGCATGTTTTGGAAAACAATTACCTCGAATTTTCTTGTGCGTTGCGCGCGCTGATGGGACAGCCCGTGTTTTCACTTTTTCTCTCCACCGATGGACATGTGTGCAAGAGAGGGCGGGTGATTCCACTGTTCTCGGAGCTCGGCTTTGACCATTTTGCCAAGGATGTAGTGGGCGGTCAGGATGCCATGGAGACTGACGACATGCTCACACACGTTTCGAGCACTGCTCAGTTGGTAAAGTTTGGCAGGCCACTGTGCGTCTACACGCCGTATTGACTTTTCATTCCAACTAACTTGGGTACTAGGTGGGCGACTCGTTATGATAAGGGAGACCCAACCGTACGAGCCTTGATCGTCGACTTTGCAGCGTTGAAGTTGCTGGGTGGGATCCCTTGGTATGGTGAAAAGTCATTGGGGTTGCCTCAACAGCTTGGCTGCCTCGCCCAGCGGCTGCCGATCGAGTTTCTTTCATCGTCATACAGCTCGAACCCTGGAAATCCTCAGACTGTGCAAGTGCAGTTTCACATGCGCATGCTTTTCCGCGTCTCTGACAACCTGGGGACAATGATTACTTCGACTCCGTCGGAACCTATCTTATCCGAAGCTGCCTACTTGGTGATGTCCGCCAGACGATTCAAACCAGCTAGTTCACTCAAGGACATGTTAAATGGATTCCTGGTGGACCGAGGGGATCGTGGAGAGCTTCTTGTCATGCTTATGCTCACAATCGCCCGTGATATTGCGGTTGGCCCCCCTACCGGGTTTGGTATTCCTCGAAGTGGGTTCCGCTGGTGTAGTGTCAAAGCTTTCCTCTCGAGCCTTTTCGTCGAGTCTGCCTGGACAGGTGCCATCGGAGATAGGCGATCAGCGATGGAAGAGGTCTTAGGAGACAGCAAGCTGTATTTCAGCCACTTCGTCAAGGTTCACGAGCCCGAGATGTTGAACGCCAAACACATCACGCGCCTGATGTCCCGAGGTGCCGCAATTTTCTGTGCAAATAACGAAAAGGGCGTGGATCTCGTTATTCCATTCACTCGTGGTGGATTAGCGACGAAAGATCTGGGGGTAATCCTCGTCCAAATGCAAAACGACAAGTCCTACACCGCCAATCCCAAGCCGAACGAATTCGAGCGGATGTCCGTCAAAGGGCTATCCAACATGCCGACCCTTCGACTTTTCTTCGCCCTTGCTGCAAAGCGTGTTCGTTTGGTCGTTGATACCCCATCCTCGCCTCCAGATACGTTCAATTTCTGGATCGCCGGCCTCTCTTCCGATATTCTTCGTCCTATAAGAGATGAAGGAGATGTTGTTTGGAAGGGACTTTTGGACGCGTCATATGCTTGGAAAGAAATCTATGCAGAACATCATGGTGGGGGTGCAAGGTTGAAAGAGAATCATGAGCAACTGGCGAACATTCGCAGGTCAATGTACCCCGGGGGTGCCACGTCCGACGCACACTGGAGTTCCTGGTGTAATACGGAGGAGGACACTCAAGATGAGGATGATATTGAGGATGTTGCATGAGATGGAGGGATAGTAGTGCTTGTCAGACGCTCCCGCATTCATATACATAGCTGACTTGTATCCTTGCCCAGCAAGTCTCATTACTCTATATGACACTTTGCCCGCGGACTTGCAAGACGACCCAAGTGCTTCGCTGCCCAACGACTGTACCCAGAACCTCCCAGACTAGATCCAACGGAACCTGACGAACGCACGATGGATATGAGGAAGTTGCATGAATCATCTGTTCAGTGGCCTAGATGGACTCGCATCTTAGCAGAGAAGAAGCCAAGAAGAAAGGAGTGAAAGAATATCATAAACGGTTTGCGTTTCTCTGGCGGAGTGGTACACTAGAACTAGCCGGGCTCAGTCCGGAGTCACCATTGTCGTCTCTGCAGCACGAATGCACGAAAGCTTCGTTACGGGGTACTTACCCTATTGTCCAAAAGAACGGGGTCTGTCGTGTGTAATGGAAGATTACGATACGCGTCGAAATATGTGGGAGTATCGGGTTCGGGAGGATTCGGGTAGCAGCTTCGCTCCGCCGCGCTTGGGTAGTTGAGCCACATCCCACATGGGGGACTTTGATCTTAGTAGGCAAGAGGCGAATATGTAACACGGCTTACCACCACTCCTCCGTCTCATTCCATTCGACTCAACTCATGGAACTTCCCATCGACCTGCGCGAGGAGCTCATCCAAACCGCTATCAAAGGTCGACCCCTCTACCCACACTTCATCCATTCTGATATTTCCATCGCACACAGCCAAATCGTATGCCTATTCACGTTACTCCAAGTTCCGCGTCGGTGCAGCCCTCCTATGTAAAGACGGAACTATGGCCATGGGCTGCAATATCGAGAACGCATCATATGGTACGTAACATTGGGACTCGAGGCTCAAAAAGCTCACCGCTCCGAACCTGGATCAGGCGGGACGATATGCGCCGAACGCACCGCCATCGTGAAAGCAGTTGTAAGTTTGTCAATTAATTCCGACCTCTTCGTACCAACATGATTCTTGATTCCCTGATGCTCGTGTCTGTTGGCTCGTGTGCGCACAGAGTGAAGGCAAAAAAGACTTTGTCGCCATTGCTATTACCAGGTGGTTCTCTTGTATACCCTCCGTCTCATGATGCTAACAAGCGCTGCCCACGAAACCCATGTAGCGACGTCCCTACCGTCATCTCGCCTTGTGGAATCTGTCGTCAAACTCTTCTCGAATTTTGTCATGTGGACATGCCTGTGCTCCTCGTCCCCGCGGTATATCCACAAACTCCACAAAAGGGTGAGGAGGGGACAGGGGAAGAAGGCTGCCAGGCGACTTGGCGTGAACGAGGTGGGGTGGTAGTGGAGACAGTTGGGAAATTATTGCCGTTGGGTTTTGCTCCAGAGGCATTGGAGAGGCCAAGATTGTAAGCCTGTTGATGATAGACAAAGGACGGAACGGGATGTATGTTTGCACTAGAATTCCCTTCGATGCGTAGCGCTCGTCTGGAGTGGGGTGGCAAGAAGCACCGCCGATGTTACGACAGTGTCTGCAGATTGAACAGTTACTTGTGGTAGAGTCCGAGGCTGCACCCGTCAGGGACTGGTATTGCTGGGACGTCGAATCGGGGGATCAACGTTCGCATGGGTACTTTCAAACGTAGGGGAGTGAGAGCGGTTATCCATGACACCAGCGGTCGGCGATAGGATAGTGGTATCACCATAAAGGACTGGCCGGTCGATACCCCAGAAAAACGATGCAGGATGAAGTTCAACAGGCTTAACATGACCGAGTTATCATAGCCGCCGACCACGAGCTCTCCATCGTTGTCCAATCGAGAGACGGTGTAAAGAAGTAGTCTCATTGAGACGGAGGGCGAGTAGGGTCAGTCTGATCTTGCTCGAGATCCCTTTTCAAAGTTCCGCATTAACCGAGGAATTGTCACTCATTTTGCATGGGCTTGGTGTGTGAATTTTGCCTCGGTCGCACAACGTCATCACCATCTTGATTCTTGAATGTCGCCCACGACAACCTGCGCGCTTTTGCTGAGGCAGACCATTTCACGCCAATCACTCAAGCTGTGGAATGGGTGTGCCGTCCTAGCCCATACCCGCCGCGCTCTCCTGAACCCCACTTTACCAAGTGCTGGGTATGGGCTAGGACGGCGACTGCCAGATGTACGCGGTTACGCCTCTCAACAGCCTCCTGGTGGTATGGGTGGGGGAGGTATCCCAAGCTTTTTGTTCCAACAGCCTCGTCAAAAGGGGGAGACGTTGAAGGAATACGTGAGTCCGCAAGACACAAGACATGCCGCTGTGTTGTTCACACCCTTTGCAGAGCGCTGATCTCACAGAGATGGCGCGTAACGGGAAGCTTGATCCTACCATTGGGCGAGACGAAGGTACGTGTCGGTTCTTTTCACCTACCCATCTCACTCATACATACGTGTTGCAGAAATTCGCAGGACGATTCAAAGTGAGTTGCCCTGGTATCGCGACATTGTACACTTTTCTCATTTTCGAAGTTCTATCCCGGAGAACCAAGTCTAACCCGGTCGTGCGTCCATTGTTACTTTCACTCGTAGTATCCCCACTCAAATTCATTCCAATAGCTCATTGGACCCCCGGGGTTGGAAAGATAGCAATTCTCGAAGGTCTTGCAAGCAGAATAGTAGCCAAGGAAGTGCCAGAGGTACGTGGATCGTGAACTAATTCTGGTGCACGTTGCGCTCACTTGTATTCCAAGTCCCTCCAAGACAAGCGAGTACTTTCCTTGGACCTCTCCGCTATCATGGCAGGCTCTGGCATTAGGGGACAGTTTGAGGAAAAATTCAAGGCACTCATTCGAGATATAGAAGACGAGGTGAGCATCTTATTTGAACTCCCTTCGAGTGATTCATAGCACGCATAGCCAGGCTGGTGGTATCATCTGTTTCATCGATGAAGTCCGTAAGTATTGTCCTGTATGTGCCACCATTGTGCCAACGGGATGTCCAACTTGACGTTAGATACATTGTTCAATCTTGGGAAGGCGGAGGGCAGCATAGATGCAGGACAGATGATAAAACCTGCCCTTGCACGTGGCTTGCGACTTGTCGGGGCCACCACACGTGAGTTCACACTGCGTATCACTCGTTCGTTCCCACCGCGTGTAGCCGACGAATACAGGAAAACGATCGGGAAGGATGCAGCTCTTGAACGAAGGTTCCACCAGTACAGATCCAAGAACCAACAGTAGGCTACGATCTCGATCCTCCGTGGTTTGAAGCCTAAATATGAGGTACACCATGGAGTTGAAATCGCAGACAGCGCATTGGTGACTGGTGTGTTTTGGTCCAATTCTACATTCTTTGCCCATGACCCTCCTCTCAGCTGCGGTGTATGGTGCGCCATGATGCGTGACACCGCGACCAAGCACGACGACGACGACGAGCACGAAAGGAACGACATGCGCCTCGAGGGCGACGTACGGTCGTTCGAGGACGGGTTATCAGCAGAGAGCGTCTACAGACGGGATTGGCGTGAGACGAGGCTCGAGGCGTACCGCGATGGACAGGTAGATGGTGCCGCGTCGTCGTCGACGGGCAAAGTCGATGGGTTGGACGAGGTAGGTTTGTTGCCCGTCTTTCCGGTGCAGAACCGCTCTAGCTCGGCGGGATCGGGATCGGGATCTGGGTCTAGAAGGGCGTCGCCTGCGTCGTCGGTCAAGTCGAGGGGGTCACCCATGGTCAAGAATCAAGATACCAGGGGGTGTACCAGCGTGGCATGCAAGCAACGGGCATTCCTAACCTGATCCACTCATCATTGCACTAGCATCTTCGAGGGGCTCGAGGATGCGCCCTCTGCATGAGTGGAACAAGTTAGCTACTAGTAGGGCACGTCTTCGGGTTGCTTGGTTGGTGATCTGGTCCAGGCGACTGGTTGGAATGTACTGGTCGCTGCACGGTGCCAGTGGAAGGAAAAGCAACCGGCACGGTATGCAAAGGTGCATCGATTCTAATATACAAACGACGGACACTATACTAGTGTGAGCAGGGAATGAAACAAACAATGGCGCGCTCGGGCCAGCCTCGAGCGAGGAGGGAAGACTAAGTGTAAATAGGCCGTGAGTGTCGTACAACGAGGAATATGTCGGGCTAGAAAGCAAAAGGTGTGACAGTTGGATAAAGAAAACTGTGAAAACGGCTGGCACGCCGGCGTCGCTCAGTGGATGCGCTCATACTTGTTATTCCGATACTTTCAAGTTGTGCACCTCCATTCCAGGTACCGTTTCTCTTTGAAGTTCGTCTTCATTCCAGCCCCCCAGCCTCAGACTTGACACGGTCCTCCTTCTCATTCTTCAATGCCCAATCTGCATCGAGCACGCCATGCAGCGGGAGTCCTTTCATGAACAGCGATGCCACTAATCCCGCACCACTGATAGCAAGAAGAACCCGCCATAACACCCCAAGACTGCCTGAAAAGGCGGCTTGGACTTCGAACCTAGTCTGTGGAGGGAGCATGGCGAACTCTGGAATGAGCGCGTACATGATGGCAGTCCCTCCTGGGACGGATTGGATAAATGACGCGGGAAGCCTTTTTGCGAGCTCGTTTTGGAGGACAGTGCTCCCAATGGTGATACCCCACACCTACAGCAGATGAGGTGTGACTGTGAATAAGAAGAACCTGACAACACTCACCGTAGCGAACGAACGGAGGAACCACATAAAGGCGAGCGCGGGTGCATTCTGTGTGACCGGTAGGGGTGCTTGTATGGGGTACATGGTTGTTGTTTGTAGCATACTTCCATGGGTTGAAATTGGAGTGTTAAACAAGTTAAAGCTCAATCGACATACACGACATACCCAATACCCCAGCTGAGTAGCACCAAGCACCCAATGGATTTTCCCAAAGAGTCCGTTACGTGAAGTGTGCTCATCAAACCAAGAGCGGTGATAGTCAGGGTCCAGGCCATCCATATCTGCGGCCGATATCGTTCAGTAGCCTTGACTGAAAACCCAGTGAGGATGGCTGCTGGCGCTATCGCTGCCATTCCGAGCGCGTAGACACCGGATGCGACGGATGATGCACCCTTGCAAACCTGGAAGTAGACTGGGAAGAAAACTGCAAAAGGATTGTATCGGAAAAAAAAAGGCTCCTTCAAATGAACCCACAGACGACTGTTAAAGTAACGACCATGATGCAGAATGTTTGTATATATCTGACGTACGTGAGTAATCATGAAATGATGAAGTTACCGACAATGTTGCTTACCCACTGACGCTAGTCAAGTTTGTCATCAGGGAGAACGGCACCTAGTGCGAGAAGGGTGAGATGCAATCTGGGTGATAGTGCATAGAGAAGTACGCACGAGTGGATGTTTTGCAAAGGTGGCTTCGTAGGCGATAAAGACTACGAGACCAATAAGGCCGAGGACTAAAGGGACGAGTACCATAACTGAACCCCATGGGGCGGTCACACCTCCCCAAGTGAGCCCTGTCGTATATGCGACAGTGCTCGAAATAGCGAGAAAGCTGCCTCTGACAGAGAAACGGTGGTCAGCAGGGTTGGGTCCACCGTGACCATTCCGTTCGACCTACATCCAGTCCATCCGCATCAACTTTTCTCGGTAACTTCCTGGGGGAGTGGGCAGATCCAATAGGAAGATGACCGAAATACACGCAACGAATGCAATGGGAAGATTGAGATCTTGCGCGCTTGAGTATCTCACGCATTCTGAGAGAGACCATGACACTCACAGAAAAGCCAACGCCAGTGACCTCGTTCCGCGAGGATGCCCCCGATGACAGGACCGACCGACGCAGCAAAACACCAAGTACTAGATAAAGAGTATGAAATGTTACACCTAGACCGCATGATGGAGCAAGTCTCACAGTCCGTATAAACCGGCATAGACACCACGCTCTTGGAGGGTGACGAGATCGGCTAGGACGATCCCCGTAAGAGACTGAATACCTCCTCCACCCAAACCTTGTATGGTTCTGCCTGCAATGAGCACAGTCATGCTAGTAGCGCCACCACAAATGCCACTACCGAGTGCAAAGAGACCTATGGTGATCAGAATGGCAGGCCGCCGACCGAATGCTTGGGCCAGGCCACCGCTCATTGGGAGGAAGGCAGTCGACGAAAGAGCGTACGCAGAACCGACCCAGGCAAACTGAGACGTGTTCAGCGCATGGGCGATGGTGGGAAGTGTAGTAGGGATGGAGGCTAACTCGAGGGCAGAAAGGAAGAGACATAAACACATGGAGGCGAAGATAAGCCAGAAACTGAGGCTTTTCTTGGATGGCCCTGTATTTGGTTGCACCCCCGTCTCAGAGTCACTCCCCCCCAGGGTTGGATGGATTGAACCGGCAAGAGAAGGATTGCTTGGGTTCGAGGACAGCATGACGGGCTATCCAACGGTGTCGTGGGTTATGATAAGGCAGGAAACAGTATAAACCAGAAATTCGGCTGGGCCCGTGTTTCTGCTTGGTTCATTAAATACCTCTACCGTCCCATCAGAATCCAAAGGGAGGGACCACGCCGAGTCTGGAAAGGACCGGGATCGGATAAGATTGACGTTGGTGTTTCAGACGACTCTTGCTCCCGCGTGATCATCAATGCGAATGGGTGTCCACGGTTCAACGTTCAATGCTATTTTCAGAAACGTTCGCCTATAAAAATGTGATACCACGATGTCGCGGGTGAACTAGGTATCGGCATGAATCTCAAGATTCTTTGCTTCCCAACGCATAGCAAGACGTACCGCACGTCAAAGCTGTACCCTGTAAACGTTGATGCCTGGAAAGGTGAACAAACTTACAGAATAGTTCGCATCACAGCGAGATAGCCCGCCGCAGTAATTCGGTCCTCAGTCGAGGCACCCCAAGTTGAACAGCATGGTGTGTACACCCCCAGTAATTCCCAGACCCTTTCGCTGGCAGGGTGCGACGCGATCGTTAATGGTGAGTGGGTGGGTGCGAGCGGAATAAAGCATCCTTTGACAGCTTGTGCGGCCCATGCTGGTTGGGGATGAGGTTGACTTACTGATCCCATCAGTAAGTCAACTTGAAGCGAAGCTATTGTACATATGAAACGGACGCACGACCAAAGACTCCATAAAGAAAGTACTATCTTGTCGAGTACCACGTCACGACGCAGAATCCGAGCATATGCACCGGTGCGGTCCATGGAGCCCGAACTCAGTTCCGCCGCGTCCTCGTGCATGCATCGTGATGATTGAGATAGGCTTAGGCTATTGGCCCGTCGGTTAATATTTATTTATTTTCGAGGTGTTGCTATCTGCGGCCGTGGTTGTCACGATCAGCCACGCTCGTCCTGTTTGTTTCCTTTGCCCACCTGCCGATATCCGTCTGATCGCAAACACAACGCTGAAGCATGTCCAGATTTGTGCGCGCTTCCAAGTATCGGTATGTCCAAGTCTCACGGATTCTTTCGCCGCACGCGTGTCCACATCCCGACCGCCCTGATCCCATTATCGCGTCCTCAGCCATGTTTTTGGTCAAGCAGCGAAGAAGGAACACAGCTACGATAACGTCAAAGTCTCCTCCAGCGCCTGGGACACCAATATGATCGCTGCATCCACGGTGCGTACCATCCACTCTGATTGCATGGCAGTTGATCGATCTTTATACAGCGTTACATCAGTATCAACTGGTCTGCATCTGGTGGCGGCGCTTTTGCTGTACTTCCACTCCCGTCGCCCTTTGGTCCGAGTACACATGACGTACCATCGAAGCTCCCCGACATCATTCCCCTCGCCCGTACGCACACCGCAGCTGTTCTGGACACCGCCTGGTCACCTGCCAACGACACTCTTGTCGCTTCCGCCTCCGAAGATGGTACCTCTCTCCTTTGGAAAGTCCCTGACGGCCTCTTTGATGGCTGGACCTCGGACGCTTGGGAACCTCACGACTTGGAGCCCGTCGCAAGGGTCGATGTGAGCCCAAAGAAAGTCGGTCAGGTTCTTTGGCATCCAACTGCTGCCAACGTTCTCGCAACTGCATCCGGAGAACACCTCGTAAAACTTTGGGACCTCGCTGACCTGTCACGTTCTCGCTCTACCTTGAACGGCCACGGTGATACAATACAGTCCCTTGCATTTAATGCGATCGGCACCATTCTTGCGACCACGTGCCGAGACAAGAAACTGCGTCTCTTCGACCCCCGAACTGGTGCTGACCCTGTACGCGTCACAGAAGGACATGGCGGTATCAAAGGCGCCAGAGTGGTCTGTATGGGGGAGTACGATCGCATCGCAACGACTGGTTTCAGTAAGATGAGCGACAGGCAAGTCAGCATTTGGGAAACCGGAGGACTTGGAAACGTGAAAACCCTCACGATTGACCAGAGCGCTGGAGTCGTGATGCCATTCTGGAGCGACAATGGCATTCTGTTTCTCGGTATGGCTGTATCTTTCCTTGCGTTCGTTGTGTTCACCGATAGCTCCTACGACAGCTGGCAAGGGGTGCGTCTGTCTTGTGTTTTGAACGTCATCTTTGTTCTGACCCAGTGTTCGAACAGAGATGGAAACATCCGGTATTATGAGTACGAGTCCGACTCGCTGTACTCCCTCGCGGAGCACTCGACCTCGAACCCTCAGCGCGGCATGTGCTTCCTTCCTAGACGTGCGCTCGAAGTATCCGAATGCGAGATCGCCAGAGCATTCAAGGTTACTAGCGCTGGAGTGGAGCCGATCGCATTTATCGTTCCTCGTAGAGTGAGTATCACACTTGTGTTCATTTCATTTGCAGCTGTGTGCATGCAAAGCCAACGTGTTCTACCCCGTGCAGGCTGACTCCTTCCAATCGGATATTTACCCACCTGCGCCATCTTCGGAGCCATCTCTCACTGCTGCCGAGTTCTTCGCTGGCAAAATGGCCCCGCTAAACCTCATTAGCCTTGAGAATGGCACTGTTTTCGCCGGAAATGACGCGCCATCTGCACCAGTCGTGGTTTCTGTCCCACCTCCAGCACCAACACCAGCTCCAGTGTCCCCGCCATTACCTGAACCGACGTTCACGCCTGTTGTGACGAAGCCTGCGACAACAACTCCCGTGCGTGCCGATTCGCATCTTGCTAGTACGCCAATTGCGGACCTTCCCGGAGACAACGTGCGTCCTTGTCGTCTAAACGTTGGTGGTAGGTCCGACACTCAGTATTTTCAGATGAATGCTGGACTAGAAGAAGTTAACCGCCTTAATGGGGAACTGCGTGAAGCCAGACAAAAGATCCGTAACCTTGAGCTTCAAGTAGAAGGCTTGAAGGCTAACGCGAGAAAAGCCGCACAAACCTTGATGGAGGGATAGATTTACTGTAGAAAAAGCATACCCAATCCAGGGAACGAGATCTATTGAATGTTACGCTTGTAATTCCTGACGTCTGACGGCACACGTGGTTCAGAGAGCGCGTGAACCAAGTAGTTGCGCCGGCGCCTTGTTGACACGTGCGGGTCTTCCCTTGCCATCATCACCGCCCTCGTCATCACCGTCCTCGACGCCTACCGCGCTGCTCGCTCTTGTTGAAACGTTGAAGCTTGAGTCCTTGCACAACTCCTACGATAACTCCAGTGTGCAAACCCAGCTCGCTGATAGTGTCCAAGTCAGTGTCATATCGGCACCGACTCACTCGGTTGGACACACGTGGTCCGCAAGGAGTCACTCAAGTGTCTCCTGAGAAAACCCGTCCAGCTCAATCTTAGAGCTGCATGACCCTCCTCCATGTCTATCTCGCCCTTCGTAAACAGCAAGCGTTCCAGCGTCTTCTCGAGCGGGACCGCTCAGTCGCCAACCCGCAGGCTGGTCAGAGTACTAGCTGGACGCGCAAGAACGTCGTCTCTGCGCTCGAGGTGAATGCTTTTGACCATCTCGGTCGCACGGTCTTGCATCTCGCATGTGCGTCCACAGAGCCTGCGAGCTTGGAGTATGCACGCATGCTGCTTGCGCATCCGTCCATCAATGTCAATCTCCCCGACAAGGAGAACCATTGGACTGCGCTTCATAGGGCATTGTATGCAGGCAATATCGAGGCCGCGTGAGTTTTATGTTCACTTTATCGTAGGCTCTGGCTGGTCTGCTAACTTGGGTTGTGGTAGAATCATGTTACTCAAGCGCACTGACATAGACACGTCTATAAAGGATATGGAGGGGTATACAGCGTTTGATCTCTACAATTCTACTGTTCGCACTGCGAATCCGACTTCCCTCGAAGATGGCTATGCGGATCTACTGACGTGGGGTGCCAATCGGTGGGTTCTTTCGCGAACGGAGCTGATTCAAACGCTGAATCGTGCATGACGATACATATGGCATATTTGTCTTGCTCGCCGGGGGTGTATATACGTGAATTGTTCTTGGCGTGTAGAAATGCCGCTCTGGGCCTCGGAGATAGTAACGATCGTACGCACCCCGATCATGTTGTCATTTTCAAGAAAGATGCGCCACTTCCTGCCACTCGTATGCTGGAAGAGCGATTCCAGCCAGTCAAGGTGCGAGGTGTCAGCATGTCGAAGTTGCACACAGGTAGGAGGTACCATGCGATGTTTTGGGGTTGATATAACGTATGGGCAGTGATTCTTACAGACGAGCCGCGGGACAACGTTCGTTTATGTGGGTTCGGTAGTGGCGGACGGTACGACCCACCACATACCAGATGCTACATATGCATGTCTGATCCTCGTAATTCCTTTCCAGCCTCGGTGCCATTTCTCACACGCTGTATGCTCCAACACCCTTCGCGCTTTCCTCACACCCTATTGTGTCGGTCGCCCTTGGTCAAGACCATACCCTTGCCCTAACGAGTGCAGGGGAAGTTATAAGCTGGGGGTTAAATCGATTTGCTCAACTTGGATATGTCGTTGAGACAGGTCAGGGTGGTTCTGCAGACGAGTCAATTCAAACAACACCACGCAAGATCGGCCATTTGAAGAAAGAGTTCCTCAAGGGCGTCGCCGCTTGCAAAACTGCAAGCGCTTGTTGGTCAAACGATGATGTATGGACATGGGGCACGAATAGCGGGCAACTTGGTGAGTTTACTTTGGTGAAATGGATATTGAACTGGTTTCTACAATTACTGGTGTCTCCCCAGGATATAGTAAGTCCACGAGCCCCATCCAAGTCCTCCCTCGCAAGGCATCAATCATCACGCGGCCAATTCGTGGCATTGCGATGTCGGTCAGTTTTTTTCATGGAGTCCAAAGTTGTGCGCGACAACTGACGACAAATTCTGGCTTGCTAGGATACAGCCATGATATGCCTTTTTATGACTGGGGAGGTTGTGTGCGTATGGAATGGTGGTGTTTCGAAGATAAAGTATGCGAACGAGTATAGCTTACATAATAGTACATGCTAATTTGTATTTCCAGTTTCCCCCCTCACGCATTCCCATCTGACATTTCGACGGTCTACCGCCCACCTCAAGCCGTCCGCGCTCCTGCGATTACGAAACTCGTTTGCTGTGACGACTTGTTCGCAGCTCTCTCCTCGAATGGCGAGGTGTTTACATTATCTCCCCCGACTGCTACCGAAGCAGAGGGGAGTGTGCAAACAGGTGGAATCAGGGGTCAGGTGAAGCCCCAGCGCGCTTGGGCATTGAGGAGGCAATTCAGCAGCGTGCGAGTGCGTCCTCTACCTGGGGCTGTCGTCTGCCAGACTTAATATACCCGTCTCCCCATCTACAACAACGCGTGCGCACTATCAGGATGTCGACATTGGCGGCGACGGCGCTCTGATAGTGTGCACACAGTCAGGACATGTGTTCGTTCGTTCTCGAAACCTAATGGCCAGCACGACGAGCAGTGCGACAAAGGCGTTCAAGTTTCAGCGCGTCGCGCATGTGCAACGAGCTGTCGTTGTGTGTGCAAACAGCACGGGTGCCTTTGGCGCCCTTCGAGTTGACTACAAGCCGCCCTCCATCAATTTGACAGGACGATGCTTTTCAGCTGACATGGCTGCGATCGCACCTTACGTTGACGAGGTCGCAGTTTTGGCGCGCGAAGACACGAGAATACCATGGAACGCGACTATCGGTATAGATGACGATTTAGAAGACTTGTCGATCCTTGACGATATCGGTGAGGTGGCCAAGTTGATGACCGTGCTCTGTAACCGGATGAATCAAGTGGAGGCGAAGTCATTCATGAAGGGCAACAGGCACGGTGCAGACCTTTCCGTGCGCATTGGTAACAAATTCGAGATACCCGCACACCGTGTCGTCCTCGCCGCGCGCTGCATGCCTATTCGTGAGGTACTTGGTGGCGGCGTTGCCCTTTGCGACAAGTCCTCCAAGATTTCTGTCACGTTCACCCCGCAGTTGTTAGACGTGCCAATTCCTCCGGTACTCTACTTTACGGGAATTACCCCACTTTCGCTGCTTATCCTCCTTCATTACCTATATGCCGATCATGTCCTCGCGGTATGGGATGGTCGTATCGCATCGCCCTTCGAGTCGCAGTTTTCGGGCCTGGGCTTGTCAGTGGCGCAAGTAAAGGCGGACCTTACGACCCTAGCACACATGTTATGTCTCCCGCATCTGACATCGGCATTGCAATCTGTCGGGAAACGCGTTGCAAAGCCCTCTGCGGATGATGATTTTCGGTGGCTTTTCGGTGAGGCGCAGCTCCTAGGCTCGTCGCGACGAGATGTCTGCGAAGACCCTCTTGCACCTGACGTCGCGCTACACTTCGCCGACAAGACTGTTTACACGCACTCCGCCGTCCTCCGCGCACGGTCTACGTTCTTTGACGCTTTCTTTTCTGATCCAGACTGGACTGTTAATAGGAGGAATGATGAGGGTGTGGTCGATGTCGAAATGGGACATCACAAGTGGCAAGTCATGCAATTCGTGTTGTCATTTGTTTGTTTTGGCGATGAGAGGATGTTCGAGGCGCTCGGTGAGTCATACTGTGAGTTTCCCGTCACCGTCCACGTCAACCAACTTGTTTTCAGAATTCCTCGACAATGTTGACGAATTGCTCGAGTTCATGTTCCTTGTGATATCCGCCGCGGTGAATTCATCCTCTCACCCTTTTGTTTTCGGGGTTATTAATTCCGTTTCGACTAGAACGAATTGCTCCTGACCAGGCTGGTCCGTTTGTGTTCTCAGATTGTCCTAAAGTACCTGAACGTGTACAATGCGTGTTACCTACTCACGGACGCCATCCACTTCAACGCGATGGATTTGGCGGATCGCATCCAAAGTTACATGACTGCCAATACCGAGATGCTACTCGAGTCGAGGATCCTCGACGACCTCGATCATCGAGTAGTGCGTCAGCTCTCGGAACACACGCGTGCGGAGCAGGCAGCTCAGTCACCTGTCTCGCGTTTCAACAAGCTGGGACAGGCGGCGATGCAGAAACACAAGGAATGGCTCGCGTTGCAGGATCTTCCTGTCCCCATCATACCCAGTCGGAAACTCTGGGCTGCGAAGGAGTCGTATAAGATCTCACCACCTAGTTCGGCAAAGAAGATAACGGGGCGACAATCGAGGCTGCATTCGCCAACCACGAGCCCGGTGCTACGCCCGTCGTTGCCGGAAGACGAGATTTTTGCGATGGACGATGCGGATGGGGAACCATCCCTCAAACTCAATTCGATGCAGGCGACTGGGGGCGAGGAAATGCTCGTTCCGGTGACGACCGTTGGGCCTGCGAGATTTGGATGGAAGAAGAATCCGGCGACGCCTCGGTGAGCGACTTATTTGCACCTCCCTTGCTATCATCTTACGTTTGCGTAGCACGGACCTCAAGGCAATTATGGCAGAGGCAGAGAATGGCAAGAGGCAGGTGTATCCGAGACCGCTCGGACCGCTCGACAGCCAAGATGCCAGTCCCAGTGCGGGCGCGATGCTATGCGCAGGCGGCATTACAAACGCAAGCCCAGGTACAAGGATGGCTGGACAAGGTGTGGGTCCATCGCGACAGCCTGGACCTATACCTGGACAACGCTGGCAATCTGACACTCCGCCAGTACCAGGTCGTGTGCTGCCAGACCCTGTGACACCCCCGAGGCCTGAGGTACCGACGCTGCCAAGTCGTTCAAGCAACGCCGCTCGAGCTATTCACGTTACGCAAGCGAGTTCAGGTCCTTCAAGTTCGCGGCCGATCATGGGCCCCGTCATTACGCCCGTTCGCCAGACGCCAAACGCGCCAGGGTCCGCGAGTACCGGAGGCAGCTCGCGGAAAGTATCGTGCGTTCCCATCCTTACTCGTGTTCGTACGGTGACGGTCTCCGTTCTTGTTTCAGGCTGGGTGGTGCATGGACGCTGCCGCCCGTACAGCCGATCACGGCGCCGACGATGCCAAGTTCAGCGATGACGACACTTTCATTCGCAGAAATACAGAGGATGCAAGCGTTGCAAGGGACGATATCAACGGCGAAGGACAAGCGATCGTTGCGTGACATCCAAGAAGAGGAGAGGGCACGTCAGCAAGAGGCTGATTTCTTGAAATGGTGGGCTGCGGAGGAAGAGCGTGTGCGGTTTGAGATGCTGGAACAGGGACAAGGACAGGGGCAGGGACAGGGACAGGGGCAGGGGCAAGCAATTGCTGGCCATGTGGGGGCTGGCCATCAGAACAAGGGTGGTAAGGCGAGGCCTCGGAAGCCAAAAGTGGAGACGCAGGCCGAAAGAGCTCCACCAAATGTGGCGACCAAGCAGCGGGAGTCGCGTAGCCATCGGAGACCTCGTCAGAGGGAGGACCTCAATGATCAGGCACAGACATCATGCGACGTATGAAGAATAAGCTTATAGATATGGGACATATGGAACCGCATGGACAGTTGGCCAACGCTTGGGATAATGAAGTTGCGAACCAGACGACGTGATAGAATATTGATTCGATATTCACTTAGTCGAAACTAGTACTGTGTAAATATTGATTAAGGACCCATACTTGCCGGATAGTACGCTCATGCCATTCCTTGTCTCAACGCCTCGGTCCCCAAGTGACCTTGGCTTTATCTTCTTCTAGTGACCAGCGAGTGCACGCGAACAAGTGCTCTTCTCAAAGAGGGCTGAGTGCATTCCCAACCCGCAGACTACGGTGCTCATCAAGCTGCCAAGGGGGTTGAATTCAAGACGGGCGAGGACAACGAGGGTCCAACCCGTCCGGGGATGGGGGAGGTGTGTTAAATGGCAATACGTAGGTAGGCAGGCAGTACCGCCTCGAGCCACAACGTCTGATGGAAACGCTGCCGGTGCAATAGCCGTCGACCGTAGTATGGCAACACAAGAGAGGCACCGCCTCGCCCGAACTGCGTGAGACTCTGCGCATGCGCCCAATCTAACCAATTCCTTCTTAGCCTGTTGGAGCCTCGTGCAGTCATCTCGAGGTACTCGAAGTGCCAGGTGGTAGCGCAGTCGAGGAGGGGAAACCGTGCCCAAGTTCTCGGAGACGGGGAGGGCATCCTTGAGCCAGCAGTAATCGTCGCGCAAAGTTCATCGCGACGCCCTGCTTAGACTCGATGCGCTGACGACGGATTGTCTCGCAAACCATTGTTGGAGCGAAGTGAGGTTGGTGGGGTCAATCTTGTGGATCCAGAGCTTGAGCAATCTCTCGGGCCCGAGGCACGGGTAAGAAAAGTCGAGGCTGCGCAGATAAACACACCTGGTTGAGCTGCGACTCGTAGGCGACGTGAAAGATGTTTGCGATGTGCGTGTGGGCGTTGACAGGCAGGAACCGGAGCCCGTCAAGTCCAATGCCCGAACCGTGACGCTCAGAACGAAATACGGTCAGCCAATCAGAGTTGGAATAAATCTCCTGTTAGTAATGTAGCAGTACTGACCTGTATACTTAAGACGAACCGCAAAGATAGATGAAACGGTCGTTAGTGGATGGTGTTGTCAGACCTTCGGAGAACATGTTCATGAGCCTGGATTTGATCTGGATGCCCGCACTCCCTGAACCTCTCGACCGTCTTGCCCTCCAACGCACTTCGTCCGTACACGCGGTCTGGTGGCTTGTTGAGTGGGCTCGCCACGCTTTCATTTTCATCATAATCATCTATGCAGTCTCCAGGGTCATCTGGACTGTTCTAGACACTTCATGGTACGTCCATCGTGCCTCCCGACTCGTTCTGTGCACCTGCGTCACCTCCCGAACTCGATCGTCGCGTCCGTGCGACCTGTCGACGCGCTCGAGACGTTCGAGCCATCCATTGCCTTTTGATGAGGGATGTGGCTTCCCGAATCGTCTAGCAGTTTTCTGGGTGCATCACCATCTTCAGAGTACGTGTCCTGACCCCTCTCGAAGCCGACCGCCTCGACCGCCAGACTGGTTGCAGTCTCGCTGTTGCCATGTGCTGACGGTTTTTTTGTGTCGTCAACTGGGTGCTTCGTGCACCCTCCGGGGCCATGTCTACTGTGTCGTCTGGATCGTATACGACACCATGCGACCGTCCATCGTCAGTGGGATCGATCGTCAATCGATGCATTCGCTCCTCCTCGAGCAACTCGCTGACAGACACCGGTACCTGTGGGGGTTGGGGTAGGCGTTGCTTGCCACTTCGTGAGTGTTGCGAGTCAAGGGCCGGATGAGTGAACTGGTGGACGTGCCTCAATTGTTCTCATGCGCACGCTCTGCGGATGGCCCAGGGCGATGGGGAGTGTGAACGAAGCAGGCGTGCACGTACGTTCTCACGCACACGAAAGGTAGGCCAATGCACTTATGCCTAGTACAGTCGATTTAAAACAAGCGGCGATATCTGAGGGAACGTTCTAAGAACTGTTTGAGGCATAGGCGCACGGATTGAATGTGCGATGAATTACTGTACAGTGACAGCGCATTGCCTGCCAGTACTTGCAACGAGGTTCCAATTCCGCTTGTAGAACGGCTCCATTGTCAGTGATCCGGAAATTGCCGGCGCGGCGGAGAACACGGGGCTTCGTAAGAACCATCTCTCGGAGGTCCACCGGCATCAAAAAGTACTTGGTGCCTGCAGTGACATCCAGTGCCTGCCGAGCACATCCAGCACCTGCATTTTTACTGATTATGTAGTACAGGGCTGTACAGCCACTTACGATATTCTGATGCGGATGATGCGGTCTGGCAATGCTCGATCGGCACAGAGATAGAGCAGTGCAGGACGTTGAAGCACACGATAGCAGGTAAATTTCTGATTTGCCGGACTGCGTTAGGGGCTGAACACTTCGACTCATCCACTCAATGTCAAGCTTAATACTCGGACATGGCCAGATCTGAGATACGCTCTCTCTCCGAACCCGTTAATTCAGGACTCCAAAGGGTCCAGGTTCCACTTTCAAAATGCCAAACTCGCACCAAAACAATAAATACGAATATACTATGATACCGATGGATTCACACCGTCTCCGTCTTACCCCGTATTGAATATGCCTGAAATGGTGTGAAGCCCCGAACGCGACGGACTGCGTTACGAGTCTTGCCCGTATGAGTATCGGTCAAGGGGTTTATCCCAGGCCGATTACTTAAAGATATATAGCATTGCCCTCCGGGAATCCCTGGACCCGAGGTTGGTCTGCACGAAATGACCACTCTATTCATCACTCTTAATTAACCTGTTTTTCGTGGGGCCCTCCGATGTGAACGATCCGGAACGGTCGAGAACGTTTGCCCCGCATGCCGAGATCCTAATATTCTAATTAAGGTTAGGTCATACATAGGTCAAGTCAAGACTTCCCACGGTTGTTGGGACTACCCGCGGATTAATGG
This sequence comes from Boletus coccyginus, assembly GCA_025782845.1. Classification (NCBI taxonomy): domain Eukaryota; kingdom Fungi; phylum Basidiomycota; class Agaricomycetes; order Boletales; family Boletaceae; genus Boletus; species Boletus coccyginus. The sequence continues at coordinate 845,350 of JAHZSR010000008.1, forward strand.
TTTGCAAACCTGGACCCAGAGGGTCCGGGAACAGGTGTTACTAGTATGTTCTTATGCATGTCACTTGGTCTAGTTACATCATTCACACTGGTGACAGGCAGTACATAATTACTTAAACAAAAACAGAATCCGTTTTGGGACCTGCCGAGGTTATGAGATGTACTTGGCCAAGTGGAAACTTTGCTCGGAGAACCCAGATCAACGGATATTGTTATCGGATCTAATAGCACAGTGCCTTCACGGGGATGCTGTGTGGCAGAGCGCAGGTTCGTTGCACCCTCCGAGAGTTTGAGCTTGGCGTGGAGCCAAGAGTCCCGCAGTTTTTTTGCCATCAAACAGCTGACTGGAACACAGTAATGCGAAATCATATGCCATATGGGGTGGAGATGCAAAGGACTTAACAGCACCACTATCTAGATGGAGATGAGTGGGCGAACTATAAAGTGACGTCGAATGATTCTCACTGCAAAAGACTCTCGACTTCTTCACCAACCATCTACTATGCCTCTGGAAAGTCTTGTCGATGTCTTGATAATTGGGGCTGGCCCCGCCGGATTGATGTGTGGCAACGCACTCGCAACGGCAGGTGCAAGCGTGAGGATCATTGACAAACGGTATGGTGCCTCTTCGATTACCACCGTCGTCATGGGCGCTAAAGTGATTGATTCCAGTCCCACGAAGGTAGTAGCCGGTCAAGCGGATGGTATAACACCAAGGACAATCGAGGTGTTGCAGGTACGTGCTGTTGCCTCTCACGTCTCTCACCATGTATCGAACCTCTGCAACAGAGCTACGGGCTCGCCGAACGCTTGATCCGAGAGGGGAACCAGATGCACATGTGTGTAAGTGACCGTTCGCTTGGTCGTACATTTTTCTCGTCTAACGGGGAACGATGGGTTCAAGGCATTGTACAACCCTGGCCGCGATGGGGGAATCGAGGTACGAGCCATCTCCGGCCATGAAGTGTTTCCCAGAGGTTTGATGATGATTCATAAAGTGCGCAGGACGCCTCCCCAGTGCCATGGCGCCAACAGCTCGCTATCCATTCCAGGTGCGGTTCTTCGTCGAATTTCTCTCTCGCGTTGATTCTGGACGAGCGTCTAGGTTACGTTGCAACAGGGAGCAGTAGAAGCTATTTTTATCGATTCCATGAGTGACCATGGGATAGAGGTCGAACGCCCAAGACAACCCGTGGACATTGAAATCTCCGAAGACACCGATGAGCTGTCAAGCCCATCGTCATACCCGGTGAAGGTGGGCTCTGACCGGATCACTCACCCTCTACTTTGCAAACAATGAGCAACTTGAATGTAGGTCACTGTAGAACGTTTAGACGCTATTGACGAGGAGAGTAAGACAGAAATCGTACATGCCAAATTCGTCGTTGGTGCAGATGGTGAGTCGTACTCGCACCCTTTCCTGGGTCTGGCACCGATGTCCTGTCTGTAGGAGCACATTCGTGGGTGCGAAAGGCTCTAGGAATCAAGATGGAAGGCGAACAAACAGGTAATCCGACCTGGCTGGTGTTGTGCCTCCGCTATATGCCTGATCAACCCAAACAGAATACGTCTGGGGTGTCATCGACATGGTACCGGAAACAAACTTCCCAGATATTCATAACCGCTCTGTTATACATTCTAGGAGCGGGTCCTCCTTGATCATTCCCCGTGAAGGCAACCTAGTCCGATTCTACACCCAGCTAACGGACACGGATGTCTTGGATCCGTTGACCGGAAGAGTTGACAAGAGCAGGATGACTCCCCAGAAGCTCGTTTCAGTAAGTATTTTCAAGTGGTCAGCGTCGTCGTATGAGTGATTAACGTCGGTAGGTCTCGAGGAAGATAATTTATCCATTTGAGTTGGGCGACCCCAAAGAGGTCGAATGGTGGACTATTTACATCAGTATGTCCATTCCAGATATCCCACTTACGATCGTGTCAACGTGAGTTGCCCACCAGTCGGGCAGCGTATCGCGTCCAGTTATTCTGTCAAGGATCGCGTTTTCATTGCCGGTGACGCGTGTCATACCCACTCCCCAAAAGCTGGTAAGAATATTTCTCTGTCGTCTGTGTTTTGTCATCCTTTCTCCATCGTTTAGGTCAAGGTATGAACGCCAGCCTGAATGACACCCATAATCTCGGTATGCATCTCTCCATATCGTTGGGCGTAAGCTGAGAATTGTTTAGCGTGGAAGCTGGCACAGGTGCTCAGAGGATGGTCCAGCCCATCACTCTTGAAAACTGTAGGTCTTACAACGACCTACCTTTGCGTGCATTATATATCAATAACTCTAGTACGAACAAGAGCGAAGAAAATACGCACAGGAGTTGATAAACTTTGATAAAGAGCTTGCGCCTCTAATGTCCGAAAAGCCGAGGACAGCGGAGAATGGAAGCGATGTACCCAACGAAAAGTTCTTGCGGTGAGTGTCTTGTACATGGTGTTCTGGGCTGTCGGTGAATCTTTCTTTCTTCAATTCGTAAATCAGGATGTTCCGGGCCTTCGGGGGATTTACGAGTGGCATCGGAGTTCAATATTCCCCTTCTGCCATTGTGGATCTCAAACACCAGAAATGCGCGGAGAGTCTAATCATTGGAAAAAGAATGCTCCCACAGATCTTTGTTCGCGCAGCTGATATACGTCCAGTCGACATACAGGACATGCTCCCTGCGGACGTTCGCTTCAAAGTCCTTTTCTTCGTGGGGACCCTGACCGAGACGCGGGTTGCCGAGTTAAGGTTACTCGCAGATGAATTGAGCGAGCCGTCGAGCGTCTTGCGCAAATATAGCACTGATGGGAACATCTCGACTGTATTCGACGTTATCACGATCGCTGCAGGCACCAAGGACGACACAAACCATTTGGTCGTCCCGACGTTCTTCCGTCCCCATTGGAAAAAGTAAGTGTTATCCTCTCATCCTTGATGCTGCCTGGGCTGACGATCGGGCCTGACGCAGAGTGCTTCTCGACGATACTGATATGACAGGAAGCAAGGGTGGACGTGCGTATGCGAGATTTGGAATTGATCCGGAGCAGATTACGCTTGTGGTCGTTCGGCCGGATGGATATGTGGGGACAATCGCACCTTCAACCGCTATTGCAGACCTGGACCGCTATTTTGGATCCTTCTTAGTCCCTCGCGCTCTCGACTCCTAGGTTGGATTAGAAGGCACCGGAGAAGCTGACCTTGTGTTTGGGCTGCTCTGCAGCTCGATGTGCGCTTCTTACCAGTAATCACATCATCGCCATTGTTTGGACGTCAAATAGAGTTATTTATGTAATACCCTTGCATTCATATTGTTGTCCTGTTATAATTGCACAATATTGTCAGCATGTTTCGTCGAGGACCCACCACTAAAAACCCTCGTTGAACAGTGTTCAATGGTAGGGCACTATCAGCTCATTATAATTCGCCTCACTTGATGCAGGTCGCCATGGGATTTGAACCCCTCGGTACCTTGTGAACAGAACGGGCTTGCAATTTCGTTGCGCCCGGCGCTTTGTTGTCGCAAATTGGACAGTTGGCCGCTTCTTTACCTGCTCTCCACAGCTCGGACTGGATCCCACCTAGAAGATCAATCATTTCCGTGGAAGGTTTTCTTCGATGATATGGACTTCGCCGGCATAAGAAAGGTCCACGACCGTCATGGCGATAAGGAAGATGATTGTATCATGTGATAACGCTGCTTTTGGGTCAACGGCGACGTAAGATATTCTATCACCCCTCTTGAATATGCTGTCAATCACTGGTGCTTTTCAACTCATCGTCATGAGCGGCGATACCTTTTTCTAGACAGTATGTCCATTTACCAGAAAGCTCTGACCTTTTCCTTTTTTTCCTGTTTCTTGTCGTCTTCCATGTGATATCCTGAGTGGTGTCGAGATATGCACCCTCAGATCTGTTCTGAAGTTATCACTGCATCGGATTATCTACGCCGCCTTCGAGTAATTTGGTTGTGAGCACGTCGAAACATGGGTTGGATCAACTTGGGCCAAGGGGTGCGGATTTTGGTGGTTCTACGTCGTGAGTCATTAATGGTACGATTGGTGACTCTAACCATGGAATGGGCTGCGGGGTTTCGCGTCACCCGTTCCTGCGACTCATGTGTCATGTAGTGGCAGAACCCGAAAGTTGATCGATGACCCAGATCAAATTTATTTCAAACGCGATGGATCGACGCATAACATAACAGTACTTGGCTCGCATGCAGCCTCGATATTAATATACTGGGATCCGACCGATCAGAGAGGAGGTACGATTTCTTCGGATGTCTGAACAACGAAGCTGATGAGATCGTTGCCATGCGCATGTAGCCACTTCGATTTTACTCGGAGCTCCGTACAAGTTAGTCCACCTAGTACTAAAACTCACTCAGTGGGCCAGATTGATTTGTACGCCACACGGATTGGCTGGTGTCCGTGCACGACCTTACTGTGGCTGTCAAAACGCCCGAACACAGCCCCCATGGGCAGTGTGTATTCGATAAAACCCTGTTCTTGCCGTAATAGTGAACAACTACGAAGATACGGTGATCAAGGGGAGTCAGAAGAACTGTAATCCCCACCCTACAACGTTGAACTTTGATCGTCGATGTGGAGTGTTCCGCCCTCCCCGGATTCACCTTGATGGTTTTCCACCGGCATGCCTGCCATCAAAGTGCTCGGTGTCTCAATGTATCGGGCATGTCGGGCCCGTGACGGAGGCACACTACGCTTCTGTTTAAAAATGCGTGTCTGGCTACCTGATGGCGTTACCCAGGACAAACCATGATCGTTGTCTCTACGACGTCGAGCGATCGCGACTCGGAGAATGACAAGACTACCGACGTCTCCCCAGCTGTGCAGTCCAAGAAAGACATCAAGTTTTGGCTTATCTTCGCCTCGATGTCTATCTGCCTTTTTCTCTCTGCCCTCGAGCTATCGTCTATCTCCACAGCGCTCCCTACCATCGCTCACGAGCTGCAGGCTTCCCAGTTTGGCTGGGTCGGTTCTGCATACGCTCTTTCGTCGACTGCCTTCCTCCCAATGAGCTGGTGGCCTGGCCCAAGCATTCGGTCGGCGGCCTGCCATGCTGACTACCATAGGTCTCTTTGCACTCGGCAGTGGCATTTGTGGTGGCGCCACTAGCATGAATGTGCTCATCGCAGGCCGAACCATACAAGGTTTGGGTGGAGGAGGTATCCAGTCTCTGACGAGCATCATCCTGGCCGATCTCGTTTCCTTTGCAAGAACGTGGCGTCTATGCTGGTTTATTTGGACTGTGAGACCACGCCTCGAATGGGTGCGACCCAGACTGACACGTTCACCCGGCTCCCTAGCACGTGGTGTCTCGCTGCAGCGATCGGTCCTGTCGTTGGAGGCAGCCTTGCCGCACAGGGCAAATGGCGCTGGCTTTTCTGTACGTATGATGACAATGCTCGTAACGTGAGTAGACACTCAGTCGACTAGACCTCAACCTCCCCATCTCGCTTATTGGGTCTCTTTCGGTCATCCTCTTCTTGGATCTACCCACCCCCCCTGGCAATTACCAGGACAAACTCAGACGCATGAATTGGATGTGGGTCTGACCACAATGGATGCAATGCGACTGACCAGTTTTTCACTAACAGAGGCAACTTCCTTGTTGTCGCCAGCACCGTCGCTTACACGATCGGGTTGACATGGGGAGGTGCCACTGCGCCATGGGGATCAGCCACTGTACTCGTTCCGCTCGTCCTTGGTCTCGTCGGCCTCGTGGTCTTTATTTCCTACGAGGCTACTATTGCATCACACCCCCTCGTATGTGACCTTTCTGTCTGCTTTATTTGAGTGCAGCATCTCACTGTGTCAATCATAACCCACACTTCATCCTTTAGGTGCCGTTGGCGCTGATGATGAACACAACCAGTATCAGTGGGTAAGAGTCTCTTTCGGTGACTGCAGTCATCGCCTCTAATTCCACCCGTCCCCGTTAGATACATCCAATCATTCTGCATCGCCCTCAATATGTTTGCCGTCGTCTGTGAGTCCACCCAAAGTGATGACGCCATCTATCTATGGTCTACTCACCCACCCACCTTTCCTTTCTCCTCAGATTTCTTCCCAGTCTACTTTCAAGCCTGCAAAGGTGACTCGCCCGTCGTGTCCGGAGTTTACACCCTCAGTTTGTGCACATTCGCACCGGCCGCCATCTTTGCTGGTCTATCGGTGAAAGCGACAGGCCGATACAGGCCTCAGATGTGGGTCGCGTGGGTGATTGTACTAACTGCCATGGGCTTATTGAGCGCCCCCACGATGAACGCGATGGGAAGGGGGGTTGGAATGTCACTGGGGTACTTGGCCCTGCTTGGTCTTGGTATCGGGTATGTCCCTCGCCCGTTTGTTCGTTCACCCTCGCGTTGTCCCTCTGGACCTTTCTCGAGAGAGACTGGGACATATGTATAGGTGTTGACAGTGCTGCTACATCTCTGCACTAGGGCGTTGTACGCGACAACCATGTACCCCATTCAAGCACCGTTGTCGGTCACCCAAAATGCATCTGCCCTCGCGTGGATGTGGTTCCTCCGTTCGTTTGCCGGTGTGAGTATATCACCCACGCACGACCCACAAGCTCATGTCATTTCACTGAATGATATTTAGGTCTGGGGCGTCACGATCGGGAGCGCTATTCTCCAAAACGAGCTCTCAAAGACGCTTCCTGTATCGTTCATCCAATCCCTCCCACCAGGGACTGCCGTTCCCACCCTGTACGCGCTCATCCCAGATTTCTCCACACTCCCACCACACACCCGGGCAGAGGTCCAAGTCGCGTTTGCACGCAGTCTGACGGTGTTGTGGCAAGTCTTGGCGGTGGTCTGTGCCGTCGGAGGTGTGGCGTCGTTGTTCATGAGAGGACTTGAGCTAAGTCACACGCTCGATGCGACCTGGGCGATCAGAAACAGCGATGGGGTTTTGGACCAAGAGGCGGCAATGACACGTCAGATGGAGGGATAAAGCTTAGTGTGCGACGTTGGCCGCGTATATCGTAGCATTCTTCGTTTTGCACCCGTCCACACGTGTCGTGCCGCTGTCATCCTCTGTTCAAAACACCTTGTACTGTAATCGCTATTCAAATACGACGATGTGGAGCCAGATGTCAATTGCGAATCATTGGTCCGCGTTCCTCCAGTAAGATACCGCATGGGAAACTTGAACCCTAACTTAGTTACAACCATCCAGTGTGCGATCACCTTGGTAGTCTGGTGACCGTCGATAAACAACGGTCCGATCAATACCAGCACTTCGTTGCTCTCACCCGCATACTCCGTCTGCGAACTTGAAGCAATATGTGGGATGCCGTAGAGTGTCAGGCATTGAAACCGATCAGCGATATTGTTCATCGACGAGTTACAGTAAAGTCCGAGTTCCTGAGGAACTCGGGGGTGATTGAATGGATGGTTCATTACAGAGCGACCTTCACTGCATACATCTTGTTGTAGATGCTCACCAAGTCAATCGTGTAAGGTTCCATCCAACCAAAAAGTTGTTGTCAGTCACGCCACTTGTATTCCTGTATGGCATCGAGGAATTTTGCCACCTTTCCACTGCTCGCGCCTTTCGGAAGTGTGTACATTCGGTCTCGGTAATGATGAAGTATGCTTCATACCAAGACCAAATGTACTCACTAGGCCCACGTACGCTTACCATATTTAGATCGAAGACCTTGATCATGAAGTTGGAGATTCGTCTAACCACAGGATCTCCAGAGCAGGGGAACCTGTTGACCAAAACCAATCGTGAACGACAGGTGTGATGAGCAAGAATACCTAACCGTTCGAAGAGAGCGGCGGTTATCAAGACTTGAACCGTGACTAGACTCAACAATATTTGCATCGGGTCCATGTTCAGCGGGCCGCCTGAGGCTATTCCATGTGCGCTCAGACAAGTCCAAGATGGGGTTCGCAGTCACGCAACCATAAGAATATAATCCGCTCTGCCTCCAAAGTTTTCACTATAATTGTTACCAGATCGTCAATCGACGGATTCAGCACAGGCTTACAGATTTCTGAGGGTCACCTTGAGACTACCACCTCGGCGCCAGAAAGGATACGGGAAAGGGGATTGGTGATTGTATCCTATCTCGTCCGTCCTAAGCAGACAGCATGTGGAGAAAACATCACATCATAGCCCCAGCGGCGATCAACCGGCCCCTATGATAGTGTATCGCACGGTATCGTTCCTATGCAGTTTGTCGTCAGGTCCCACCTGTAGGCGTTACACCGCTGATTATTAGCACATTCGCGTACAGCCTAGACCATCGAACGAACAAACGGACCTTCGATCGCTGTATTCGAACTTACGATGCCAATCTAAAAGAACGAATATATACGCCTTACAAAGCTCCGACGAGCCTACAGGGCCGTTAAGCGTCTGACTGCGGACGCTCTGCATACTTGCCTGTCAGGGACCGTGATAGGGCGCTAATCTCGACCTGTCCGTGCGTAATGCGGGGATGCATGATGTATGATGGCCCAGGAACTCGTCCAGAGCATCCAGTCCCACAGTAAAAGTAAAGCTACACTTGGGGAATGCGGTGACCTCCTAGAATTAGCTAAGGCCAAGGAACTCATCCAGAGCACCCAGTCCCGCAGTAATCGGGGAATGCGATGTGACCCCCGAGCTCAGCCAGTTCGCCAAGAAATCGCCATTGTGCGCTCTTACCAACCAGTTTGGCATTCTCAACTCCGATGACTGATGGATTCCTATGCTTGGTCAATGGGCGGAATCTGTTATCACCGCTCAGACAGCACCCTAGTTCGCCAAAACAAGTTTAGCGTCAATTCGAGGGTCACTGCTTCAACATTGCTAGATGCGGCAAGTGCAATACCAGTTTCAATGCACGCAATCTCACGATGCAGAGTGGGTTCAGCGTCTAGATCATATTTTTGGTTGACGAGTTTTCTGGGGGGGGAAGCTGACTCTCGGCGATTCGAAGATAATGTATAAATTTTGGTCCTCGTAAGTAGAAGGGGAATCTTCTGATTATTATACCATGAGTCACATTTCGATTGATTCAAGTCTCACGGGCATTTGACGGGACGAAACTTCCCCTGGCAGGCGCCAACGGATCATGATGACGAACAAATTTGGTCGGGCATGTCACGCGTCACACACGAAACTGCTCGTCACGTGTCACATTGAATTGGCTGTCAAACGACCGCCAGGCTTTTCGAGCGAACGAGCACACATTTGTACGCGGACATGATGGTCTGCGAATGCGCGTGCTCACGCGCTCGTGCACCAACAGGGGTCCAAAATTTTCACCAATTTTTACCAGACCATGAAGCACGCGTTTTTCCAAGTATCGAGTCCTGAAACGGGCTTCTCGGCCCTCAGCGACCACCGTGACCCGGTGGGCGCAACTCGTGTCTTGCCCATGGTATTGATATGTACCAATCAGCCCCCGTAACGAGGCTGGGCCAAGTCCTTGGCAAGAATGACTCTTCCGTTCACGGCAATGCCGTTCTCCTCACTGCCGCACCGTCAAGTTGCGGAGACTCAACGGAGGTATGACGGCCCAATTTGAATTCGCTTGCGTACTAGTGTGGCGTGCCGCTCAATATAAGTCGGAAGGTTCTTGTTCTGCGTAACAGCATCTCTCTCGTTCTAGCTTGACTCTTCACAATGGTCACTACCACCGCGGGTCTCGTTGGTGTTTTTCTGCTGGCTCGTCATGGTGATCGTTCTGGTGTAGTTTACCAGGACCCCGTAACGTATAACTATTCGTCGCAAGGATACTTGACGCCCTATGGATCGGTACGTCCAATGTCCGATGCTGGGTATCGTGTGTAGTGCTAAGGTTCTTGCAGAGTCAAGAATATAACCTGGGTTCCTACTTGAGAGAGACGTATCTCGACCCGGAATCACCATCTTACATCCAAGGCATCAATACCGATATCGCTGATATAGATCAACTCTATGTTCGCGCAGACGCGGGAGGAGGCGATGTCATACTCGATTCTGCTTATGCCCTACTCCAGGGTCTTTACCCACCAACGCCGAAGTCCGTATCAACCCTTGCTGATGGTAAGACGGTCGAGTCTCCATTAGGAGGGTACCAGTACATCCCGGTGGAATCTCTCGAGTACTTGCAGACTCCGTCTCTCACCAGTTGGATGGAGTGCCCTGTGAGTGATTGAGCCCCGTGTGTGTTCAGATACCAATCCAAGCTCTCTAGTTTTTCCTGTATCACATGGGTCGTGTGAACAACGCTTCCACGAATGTGTCTATTCAGGCCGCTCCATTCCTTAAAGCTGTTCAACCCTGGCTCAATGGCATGAATAACAGCTTCCTTAACATGGTACGTTGTGCCTATTCCTGTGTGTTGATTGTGTTCTGACTTGATCGACAGTGGAATGTGAGTGATAGAGAACCGGATTAGTTCGCTCTCATCTGACGTGATTACGATTTCAAAGATCTACGACTATTTGAATGTCCAGTATACCCACAACACAACATTCTACAACTCATTCCCCGAGACTCTGCTGCATCAAGCCCGTTACTTTGCTGACATTCACGAGCAACGTGTCTTCTCGGACAGTAGCATAGATGGAATCGGCCACAGTAAGTAGTTCCGTGGCGCTATACTATGGTCTACTAACAGTCATAGTGACCAGCCGAACTGTCTGGCCCCAGATTTTCTGGACGCTGGGCAACATGACGCTTCCTAACAATAAAGTGAAGTTTGCCTTGACGGAGATCGACTATAAACAATTCATCAGCATGTTCAACATGACCAATGCTACATTGACTAACCCCGAGATATCTGGAATTCGTGAGAGAACGATCGCCGATTCTTCTACTTCTTTCTGATGCAATCCTACACAGCGGATTATGCCTCTGCCATGGCTTTCGAGCTGTCCAAGAGTACTGTGGGCGATTATGAGGTTGCTCTAAAATTCAAGAACGGGACGAATGACAAGGAGTTCAAGCCGTTGAAAATGTTCGGCAAAGACAATCTTACTCTCCCTCAGTTGATCAGTGCTATCGACGTAAGTTCCCAGCCTGTCATCTTACCAGGTTTTATGCTGAGTCTCTTTTAGTGGGCTACCGTCAACACTACCATGAGCTGGTGCTTCCGTTGCAACCAGACGGTCACCCGTGGATGTTCTGTTTTCGACTACAGCACGGATCCATTCCTCCACCCCACGGCTGCCCCATCCTAGACAATGGACTTCCAGAGTCGTTGAGTAGTGGCGCTCCGAGATAGTTGTCTTCCACTATTTCCTAATTTTTGCAGTCTATATTCATTCTAGGCAATGTTATGGAGGACGTATTGTGAGATTTGATGTCACGATTCGGGGTAACCTAAGGTGGTCATAACACCACAGTGTGAGGGCCTGGTCCTGAGAGTCCGCTCTGCCTTCAAAGTTTTCACTGTTTTCTACCCAGACCGTCTATCGACGGATTTACAAGCTCAGACCTGAGGCGGCCAGCGACAGAGTGGCCAGTCATTACCACCTCGGCGCCAGAAAGAACACGGGAAAGGGGATTGGTGATTGTATCTCATCTCCGGCTCATCCGTCCCAAGCGAAAACGACACCATAGCCCCAGCGGCAATCAACTAGGCAGTTTGTACGGTGTGGCTAGCTAGTGGCCGAGTGCCCGCACGGGCAAGCGGGTAAATTTGTAGAAGGGAGCCCTCCTGCTATACTTCGTTGTTCCCATGTGGTGCCACACCAACGACCCGGCGACTGACACCCGTCTGGAGTCGGTCATGCTGCGGTGAAAGACGACCACGAGGGTGACCATAACAGGGCATCCGCTGGTCGTGTCAATGGACACAATTTTGAGCTGAGTTTTCTGAGCAAAGCCTCAGTGGGTTACATTTCACAAACTTCGGCAGGTCCCTAGGCGGAATCTGTTCTGTTTCTATTTCTGTACTTGTAGTGGAAACTCCCCGTTCATGCCCGCCAGGTGTCAGCCATCACCAGTGTGCAGCATCATGATGTAATCGGTCAATGGGTGTACGCGAAATGCATAGATTCACAATATGAACAAACAAAGATATATTAGTACAAAGATTCTCGATCCGAGGGGCGTCACAAGTGTGCAATCCTGTCGCACGCCACGGACGGCCCAATGTTATGCAAGCAAGGTCCTGGTCGTCAACGACGGCCCCTAGTAGACCAAGCGACATGCATGGAAAAAAGAAAAACCTTATATATCTTTAATCAGAGAAAGTTACAAGCTGCGGGGGGCACAGCCAGGGAGCCTAGGGTCGCTCCGCTCCCCTAGGTGTAGGTCTGTGTGCGAGAGGAGGGGCAACCTGGGCGATCGAACCTGTTTGCTGCGTCCGTCAGTCACCCCTCTCCGAGGATCGGGGTCGTGTACAGTATGCGCGGGGACAGGTAGAGGGACGGTGCGGGCGCGCGCTGTTTCGAGCCTGCGAAAGCTCTCTTCAGGGGAGGCTTCACCGCTACCCCAACCGTCGCCCTTCAAGATCGGGATTTGAACGTCTCCGTGCGGTACTATACCGGTACTAGCCGGTATGGATTCCTGTCTCTGCCATCCCGGGAGTTGGGATTCGATAAGCGACACAGTTTGGTATTTCGCGTGAAACAGTCTTAAGGTAGTGCCACAGGCACTATCTCCATTAATCGCGATCGTGCTGATACCGTACCTTTGAATCAAAGAGGAGGCAAGAACGAGCGATTGCCCCATGTCAAGAGAATAAGTCAAGGCCCTGAGCGTTATCGCGATCGACCAAGATACGCTGGATCTCACTTTTGTTTTTAGAATAATAATAGCTAGTTTCGAAATGATTCCTCAATGCCAAAGATCACGTTTTTTGATTGGCTTCCAGTCATGCGACCCTGGGAATCCGCTCCAAAACGTTCACCAAATTTCACCAAACTGTCTATCGACGGGTTTATCGATCTGAGTCCCTCAAGGCCGCATAGACGGGCTGGTCAGTGACCAAGCGATCCCGCACTGTAGCAAGTAAGTCATTCTTATGTACTAGTCATTGAATATCGGTCGACTCCATGATCAGTCGATCAAGCTTCAAACCCGGTAAACCCGCGTCCCGCCAAATAGTGTGACCGAGTCCTGAAACGAGTTCGGAGAGAAGAGGCCGCTCTGCCTTCAGCGACCACCATGACATGATGAGAAGTCGGATTTCTAGCGCACCCGGGCGCAACTGTAACTCTTGGCCAAGGTACTAATATGTATTAATTAGCTCCCGTAACGAAGTCCTTCAACAAGGGCAGGAACCATTACTCTTCAGTTCGGCACATATGCAGTTCTCCTCACTGCCGCCATCGTTAAGTTGCGGAGACTCAGCGGAGGTACGGCAGTGTTTCGTCTGCGTGGAGTGGCGTGCCGCTTACTATAAGTCGGAAGGTTCTTGTTCTGAGCACCACCATCTCTCTCGTTCCAGCTTGACTCTTCACAATGGTCACTACCACCGCGGGTCTCGTTGGTGTTTTTCTGCTGGCTCGTCATGGTGATCGTTCTGGTGTAGTTTACCAGGACCCCGCAACGTATAACTTCTCGTCGCAAGGATACTTGACGCCTTATGGATCGGTACGTCCAATGTCCGATGCTGGGTATCGTATGTAGTGCTAAGGTTCTTGCAGAGTCAAGAATATAACCTGGGTTCCTACTTGAGAGAGACGTATCTCGACCCCGGCTCACCATCTTACATCCAGGGCATCAATACCGATATCGCTGATGTAGATCAACTCTATGTTCGCGCAGACGTGGGAGGAGGCGATGTCATACTCGATTCTGCTTATGCTCTACTTCAGGGTCTTTACCCACCAACGCCGAAGTCCGTATCAACCCTTGCTGATGGTAAGACGGTCGAGTCTCCATTAGGAGGGTACCAGTACATCCCGGTGGAGTCTCTCGAGTACTTGCAGACTCCGTCTCTCACCAGTTGGATGGAGTGCCCTGTGAGTGATTGAGCCCCGTGTGTGTTCAGATACCAATCCAAGCTCTAGTATTTCCTATATCACATGGGTCGTGTGAACAACGCTTTCACGAATGTGTCTGCCCAGGCCGCTCCATTCCTTAAAGCTGTTCAACCCTGGCTCAATGGCATGAATAACAGCTTCCTTAACATGGTACGTTGTGTCTATTCCTGTGTTGATTGTGTTCTGACTTGATCGATAGTGGAATGTGAGTGATAGAGAACCGGATTAGTTCGCTCTCATCTGACGTGATTACGATTTCAAAGATCTACGACTATTTGAATGTCCAGTATACCCACAACACAACATTCTACAACTCATTCCCCGAGACTCTGCTGCATCAAGCCCGTTACTTTGCTGACATTCACGAGCAACGTGTCTTCTCGGACAGTGTCATAAATTCAATCGGCCACAGTAAGTGGTTCCGTGGCACTATACCATGGTCTACTAACAGTCGTAGTCGCCATACGAACTGTCTGGCCCCAGATTTTCTGGACGCTGGGCAACATGACGCTTCCTAACAACAAAGTGAAGTTTGCCTTGACGGAGGTCGACTATAAGCCGTTCATCAGTATGTTCAACGCCACCAATGCTACATTGACTAATCCCGAGATATCCGGAATTCGTGAGAACGATCGCCGATTCTTCTACCTTTTTCTGATGCAATCCTACACAGCGGATTATGCCTCTGCCGTTGCTCTCGAACTATCCAAGAATACTGCGGGCGATTATGAGGTTGCTCTAAAATTCAAGAACGGGACGAATGACAAGGAGTTCAAGCCGTTGAAAATGTTCGGCAAAGACAATCTTACTCTCCCTCAGTTGATCAGCGCTATCGACGTAAGTTCCCAGTCTGTTCATCTTACCAGGTTTTATGCTGAGTTTCTTTTAGTGGTCTACCGTCAACTCTACCATCAACTGGTGTTTCTCTTGCAACCAGACGGTCACTCGTGGATGTTCTGTTTTCGACTTCAGCACGGATCCATTCCTCCACCCCACGGCTGGCGGATTCTAGACAATGGACCTCCAGGGTCGTTGAGTGGTGGCGCTCCGAGATATTTCCTAATTTCTGCAGTCTATTCATTTCTTTGTTCTAGCCAATGGTATGGATGTCGTATTCTGAGATTTGATGTCACGATTCGGGGTAACTTGAGGTGGTCATAAATACCACAGTGTGAGGGTATCGTATCATAAGTCCATGCGGCACATAGGTCTCGTGTTGTGCTTGATCAGTACCCTTGATGCGTAGATCACCAGTACGAGTGCCTTCTCGACTCAAATTGATGGGTGATCGGTGATGTTTTCTCCCTTACAACAATGTCCATTGTCCTGTGCGTTTTGGGGTGCATACCAGTACTTAATGATTGGTGCGTCAACTCTGTTGAAAGTGAGCTTGGCTGAGCACATCGGGCTATCTGATCATGCTATCACCAAAACGCGACCCGGAGAGTGCACGCGGGGGCACTTTTGTGTTCGCCTCCCCCTGGGCTATACCTGGACTTGGAACAGAGCTTGTTCTCGCGTTCCATTCAGACCCGCGCCCAGGCCGAGAGACGTTCAACCGAGACATGGATAAGATCAAGTCTATATATAGTACAAGAAGTCCAGCGAAACGTTCATGATAACCTCGCTTTGCCGTACGCATCCAGCGCATTGCACAAGCACGGAAGACGCCCCCGCAGACGATGGATTTCGGAGAGATAATCCTGTACATGCATACCGTCGATCCACCAAAGCACCCAAGAGAAAATAAAAATCATAGTTCGTCGGAAACGCTCGAAACACCACGGAGCGATATAGAGACCCACCTGGTTGGCAACCGACTTCCCGTCCCTCAAATACACGACAAAGATGTCTTGCGCTCTCGCCAGCTGTCATCAGAGTTGATACAATTGGTGATGGGACCTAGAGAGAGAGACAGCGAGAAAACCGAACCTCTGCAAAGACGGTGTTGAAAACGTCGAGGCTGCTCGCAAACGCGCGCAGTTCGCGTACGAGCGCGTCAACGGGACCGAAGAGGGCTGCGGCCTCGGCGCGCTCGATGGCAGGACAGAGACGTTTGCGCTCTGGGGGGTTCAATGGCGCCGCGTCGGGTTTCGTGGCTGTCGAGAGACCACTCGAGGATTCAGAGCGTGACAGGACAACGGGCTGAAGATCGATCTGGTTCTTGAGATCACTCTGCAAGGTCCGACCACGACTTACATTTTTCCATTTCCTGAAATGGTTCATGCCATTACCCAGGGTTGCTATCGGCAAGAGCGGAGTTCTCATACCGTGACAGCCTCGTAGCTCCGGTTCCTCTACCTCCCGAGTGACCCTGTCTCTGCCTTTCGGGAATTAGAGCATCCGATTCTGAGTGAATTGTCCGGTGGAAGTCCTCTAATTCTTTCATGAGAGAATCAAGGAAAGATTTGTGATTGGTTGCTGAATCCCTTTCTCATTGCAACGACTTGAATAGAAAGTATCGAGATGACATCGTACGCGCCTCCACAGATGCTAGTGAGCAATAAACTTACCTTGGACACATTTGCCAGTTCTTTGAGCCCGTCTTGTGCCACTACACCCGGGTTGGATAGGAAATCAAGAACGAGTTCGTTGAAATCTATACATCGGTCGTTTCTTGTTAAGATAATGGGTCAGCATACTTTTTTTAATTTCACCTTTTACGGCCACAAGCGCGATACCTGCGATATTCCTCGACTCCCAAACCAAGGTCTCAAACCTCTGTGAACGGTATCTCTTCCGAATGGTGATAGACGGTCGAACGGCTCAAGGGGACAAACCTGGCATAGGTTAAGCGCGGTTTCTTGGTATTCGAACTTGGCGCCGGCAGATGCAACGTCGCGAGCATCTTTGAAACGCGAGTCGAGCGTTTTCCCCTCAGAAAGGAGCCCCAGGATCTTAACATCGAGGCGGTCAGAATGGCTGAAAGGTGGTGTTGTCTCGGGAGATCTCGGGAGATTCGAGTGGCCTATTTTGCTGAGTATTGTGAAATGCGGGAGGTTTAAGAACAGGAACGTACTCCACCCAAGGGGTCGCCACGACAGCAGAGTCGGAGGAGGGCTCTCACCAGACATTAAGATGGGATCGGATGTCACTGGGCGAGGTGAAACGTCGGGCGATGTTTTATGTCAATGGAGAAGACATCAAGTTACAAGAGTTCCAGCCTCCTGATGATCAGCATTTTTGGGACGCATGCATTCCGACCGAATGCATGCATTTCAAAATGTTGGGCGTATCTGCATAATATGAGCGTAACCCTTCTATATGCCAGTGGTTAGGCGCCACGAAATGAGAGACCCCGATGTTTCCTTGATGTTTCTGGGGGATTCAAGTGGGCAACACTGTGATTAGGAAGGGCCCAAAGTTGATCGCCGCGATACAGGCGTTTATAAGATGTCCGTGGCGCAAGCCCCGAGGCAAGAGGGTTGGACCTGAAACGAACTCCGACGGTAGATCCCTTGTGCGCCGAGGAAAAGATGGCGCACAACCACACTGTATTTGCGTTTCTTCGAATACACTTGTTCCACATTCATCCGCCATAAAGCTACTAAAAGTGTAACCATCCGTTGTCTGAATTTGATGCAGCGGGTCAACCTGGTCCGGTCAGTTAGCGCTCGACGGTGATGTTGTGATGGTGATTTGATCTGGCAATTCTCACAGCCAAATATTCACAACTTCTTCTGCAAGGCGTTCGCCACGCAGCCTGGCCGCATCACATTCGAACATGCGCGGCAATGGATATAATGCCCACCGCCAGCAAGCCAATGGAGCGAACCGCCAATATTCAAACGTCCTGCAGCACTCCCTACTGTCTCCATGGCTACTTTGTGCGTCCTGTATCGACCAGAGGGAACCAATTACCCGTTCACTCAGGCTCCGGCTGAGCCTCGGCAAAACTCCAGGTCGACCGCAGCCCAGACGACATTCACACCGAATAATAATCTTCGAGCAACTCTTCAGGACCTGACCAATGTCGCCCACGACCTTCCAACCGAAGAGGCACTTTATCTAGAGATCGAAAAGTTGTGCATGGCAACTCTCGCCATAGACAAAGCCTTCTACGATATTGGAAGAAGATTGTCTGAGACGTCGGAGGAGCAGAACAGGCGTCTCGACCTTTATGACACTTGTCATACTTTGGAAACTCAGTGGAATGATCACCACCGGGTAGGCTATTCTTCTTATGAGCTGTGAGGGTAACCAACCGGATTATAGACGTATCAAAACCTCCTCTGGCGCTCCAGGGAGTTCGCTGGGGAAGCACAAGGCGCCGTCGACGGTACGACTCGCAGTTCGTAATTCCAACGTCCCAGTTTATAGTGGTGTTGCTAGACTTTTGCCAGCTGGTCCTGCCTTCGTTGAGGGATCGGGACAGGACTCGGTCGGAAAAGCAAGAAATCATTCGAGAGCAAATCCAGGTAGATTCCGGTGTTAGGCTATCCTCCCGTACCTTACCTTGGCTTAGGTACTCCAGAACACGTCACAACCATCGCAAAAACTATGCCAAGACTGTAGGATTATTTTAAATCTTACCGAGTCCCTGCTTGCTGATCGACGTGCTTGTAGTTCTTGACTTTGGTAGAGCCCTAGACACTTATATCGTCGAGTTCTCTCGAGTCGTCGAAGGTCTCGATATCGGCGACCAATCTCAGAGGGTCAGTGGACTGGAAGGTCGATTGCGCAGTGCGAGAACCGCCATGGATGCGTGAGTCGTACCCTCCGTGATCTTTCGAAGTCTCGTGACCTTGTTTTATCAGCGTCAGCCGAGAAGTGTGACCTACTTATAAAGTGTTAAGTATGTCCTGACGTGATGAACAGGTGAAAGAATTGGGATGGAAATTCGCAGCAGATGTTGCTGTCGCTGGTATCGCGCTTGTGCTTGCGTTCGTGACCCCTGTGTTATGGGCAAAGCTCGCCGACGCTGCGGTGAGTAAGTCGGTATGTCCGGAACAGTGGCCAACTCCTTCCTCAGGCCATCGGTATCGATTATATGAATGTCAAGAAGTCTGGACTTCAGTTCCTCGAAGCGCGGAGGCAGCGCGATTGTAGGTTCCTCCGGCTATATGTATGCGTCATAGAATTACTCACCTAGGCTGGATGATCAAGTGGCGGTCGCAGAATACGAAGGAGTCAGGGCAGAGTACGACCTGGAAAGGGCTTGCCTCAGTCAAATGATGAAACTAGAATCTACTCTTCATGATTCGAGGCCACTCGTCCAAGAAGTCACCACGAAGCTAGGGATCTTTGCGAGTGTATGGGCTGCGGTGCGCCTTCCGAACTTTGCTCCGGGAAAGGTAGCGTACTTACCGGTATCATGTTTCAGATTACAGCGGACATACGAAAACTAAAGATCTCCCTTCACCATGCAGAAGATCCCTCGTCACAGGTGAGGGCATCGGACACTCAGCGTAGAGCCTGTCCACTAATCCTGGCTCTCTGTATGACCTAGTTGTTCGTTCTCCGTGTTCAAAGGCTGGAGAAAATGTACAGATACCTTAGTCAAGCACTTCGGCACTACCAAGTCACGGTCCAACTTCCCCAGTAAAGGACATACGGTAGAGAAAGGATTAGCACTCGGTTTTTTCATCTCGTCTCCTGGTTCTGTTAGTGCGGTGTTGATTCGTATAATATTCGAAACCTCGAGTTCAAGTTCGTTCTCCAAGGGTCGGCTCGATCTAAGAGCGCTGTATCGTTGTGCCCTCGACGCAAATAATATAAGATACAAGGTATAATGTTGCCGAAGAGATAAGACTGCACCAAGAAGACCTCGGACTTTGCGACGAACATTCAATCTCCCTCCACGACATCTTATTCAAGCTTGCAAGGTGCGATTAGTCTGGTGACCAGACGCGTCTATGAGGCTGCCGTCGATAGACGGACCGAAAGCGAGGCGGTGATGGATCCCGAGAAACGACGGATTGGACACGAAGAAGTGCGATGGTCAGATCCGGCACGTGAGATCACAAAGGGTGGACACTAGCCACCGACAGGTACAGCTTGTAGTATTCAGATAGATGGTGATAAGTGACAAGGACCTGGGGTTCCCCAGGCGGCGTCCATTCCGCCCGTTCTGTCCGATGGTGAATACATCGTCGACGATATACTCCCGCGCGTCTCGGGTCACCGCGGGCGTGTATTTGCGGGTGTTGTGCGGCCGTGGGAAGGAGTCACCAAAGGTGACCGTGGTGGCCACCGCGGGCCGAGTACATGGTAATAAGTGACAAGGATCCATCATATTCGGTGCCAACGATCGAGAGTGTTGGACCATTGGTGGCTGTATCAGATAAAGCGATCCGGATCCTGGGATCGACTCGATCGGCTAGTGTCGCAGCTGGGCTCAGTTATAGTAGGCTACGGCTCGCACGCCATGCTCAAGTTGGGACTCTGACTCGGTCACTGTGGCTTCCAAAGATCTTAATGAGTGTGGCTTTGGCGAGCCCCTAAGTGGTGCCGCCATTAATTTTTTTTTGACAGTATGACAGAACAAGAGCTGGATTTCAAATCCCCCTATTGTCCCCCGCGAGCCATTGTTCCCCCTAAAAAGCCCGCAACCTGCTGGCGTGCGGGACTGTATTAGACAGCGCTCAGTATGTAGGCTATCCGACTTCGCGAGTACACAAGTATACACATCATGACGACGAAAGCGATGATAGCGTGATAGAGATACCAAAGAACATATACATAGATTATAACGACTCTCCGGAAGGTCATGGCCCTGGACTCGACCGCTGAGGACTAGGACTAGGACTGTGCACGCGTCGATCTGTGTCTGCGTCTGCCTTCGGGTGATCAGCTGTCTGCGGAGCATCCGTACAGACAGTGAGCGGCGAGAAACGGCTTGCATCCGAGTCGGATATGGACACCACAGATGGCTTCGTATCCAACGGCTGTGGGCTATGTCGGCGCCCATATCCATCGGAGGGGGAGTGGTGCGCAAACAATTTCGACAGACTGTCGCTGGGGGAGGACCCTGACGGCGAAAACTGACTCGCCTTGGTCATGGGAGTCGAAAGCGAACTCTGTAGCGTGTTTGATGAGGACCCATCCGACGACCCACACTGGGTATCCAACGTCAACGTGCTCTGGCCCATCTCGATTTGCGACGTGAGCTGTAACGTCCCTCTCCAAGTACTGCCTTCCCCTTGCTCTCCATCATCTCGCGGTAGCTTTTCATGATTCACAATGATCCTGCCGATCTGACCAATGTTGAGTTGGGGGACTCATTTGGTGACGCCTAAAGACCTACAGATATCCAGAGGACGCATACGAACCAGCTGTCCATGAAAACGGTCAGGTACGCTGAAAGCACCTTCGAACGCTCCACTCACTAATATGTAATATTGCCACCAATGCTCGGCTTGATCACTCGAAAGGCAGAAAGCGTCATAAACAACATGACCGCTGACCAGTCGATATCAACACAACTCCAACAACAAACACCACCGCCAGAGGCAGCACTCCTTACCTGATATCGCGCTCAATGACAATGCCGAATCCCGCATGACGACTCGTCCAACTCCTTGTTGCGTCCATTTCGCCGGTAACCGCAAATACCTCCAGAATGTCATGAAGAAAATTATCAGGTTGATTGTGATCGTCGTTGCGCTACACCCTCGAAGATGAGTACAGAGAACACTGGTGCGAGCGTCAGTGAGACACATGAAGACCTTACCTGAAAAAGGCACTTCCAGGGTTACTCCTCAAGAGCATGCACGTTACCGTGTGCATATTCGATGGAAACGATAAACCCGCGCTGACTACCATGGAAGCCACTTGGCCGACAGCGAACGAGATCAATATCATTAAGACAAGTCGATCGTGCAAGAAGAGGGCGTAGACTAGACCCTGTGGATGAGCGGGGATCTGGATGGAAGGGATGACGGCGAACGTACGGCGATGCATGAGTAAACCTTCCACAAATGCAAGAAGGAACTGGATGACGACCGCCTGGAACGTGAACCAGGCGAGACATCCAGCGGGGGAAGTATATACACCAAGATACATCCGCACAGTAAAGCAGATGTTAAATCTATCAAGACGCAACGTGTGCATGTCACGAAAGGCGCTCCGTAGAGAACAAGGTCGCACGTACATTTGACTGGCCAAGCCAACGTACCTAGTAAGCAGATAAATCCTGGCAATCCAGGACGTACGGAGCCTCCTGGGGCGGCGATGCGCTCATCAGCGCACACTTGATATGTAACAGGACAACTCACGGCCATATAAGCTTAGCTTCATCACGTATAAGCCATACGAAATCCAGGATCATGATTGCGAAAGACGTCGCTTTGCGAATAGAGTGAGAAATGGAGTAGAGTCGACAACTCGAGATCGATACAGATACTCACAGGCAGAGATAACGACCTTGAGTGCTGCAGCCTCGTCGTGCGGATGACGCTCAAGCATTTCAGCTTGAAATGGCCGCGCGTTGTTGAAGAACAAGAGTCAGATCAAGATTGGTCAAGAAAAAAATAGCCAGAAAAACAAGAAAGAAAAAATAACTTTCAGATCTGTCGAGGAGTCAGAAGGGGTAACCTGCTCCTGCGACCAGAGCAAGATAGTTGTTGGGGGAGTCGAGCATCCCGGGCTCAAGTTGCGCGTAACATATATAGTTCGGTGGCAGTTCTGACTCGGAATACCTCACCCAATGGCTAAGAAAGTCAGTTCCGAGATAGGTGGTATCCCCATTTGGAATGCCATTTTGTCATGCACCTTGCCGTTTTGGGACCTCGATCGTCGTTTCCAATACCTTGTCTCGGCTACCCCCGCCTGCCCGCATCCCTGAAGTTCGGTTGAAGCCGTCGAGCCAGTATTCTAATCTGAATGAATGGAGTCCTACTCGATGCTCATCTGTGCGACGAACGCAAATGGGGTCTCGCAGTACTGACGAAGAGTGTGTCGGTAGTACGATCTGATTAACTTTTGGCAAAAGCCAAAAGCGAACATAACGTGATCCCGTCGCACAACGTCTAATATCTGGGACCGGCTTAAGCGAGGCAAACCAGTGGCCCATCTCTTAGGTGACCATATTCAGTTAGTCCGGGTCCTGCGCCTGCGTCCACCAATCAAAATTCTCAGATAATTCCTAGATAATCAGAGTCGTCAAGCGATACGTTACTCGACCACTTTTCAGATGAGCCGCTGAACGTTAAACTGAAATGCGTTAAAGACTGCTATAATATTGACGAAATGGTAGTTGCAGTAGATCAAGTGGACCTTGGCGTTATAGGCCCGCATACACGCCCAAATTGTCTGGCTCGTAGGGATAGGAAGTACCAAAGATCGTGATCAGGCACAGTGACTGACCAGTCCGACGGTGAACGTCAACTTCCGCCGTTCCCCACCCTTTGCAAAAGAAGAAAAAAGCGGACCACCGTACCGATACCCCAAGGAAAGTGTTTTTTCACCCTCCTGCCAGGACGACCGGGATTACGGAACGGTGAATGCCTGAGGGTAAGAAAAAAAAGTTACGGAAAAGCTTGACCTGTCAAAGTCTTTACGACGATCAAGACTCACATCGTCGTGACGCCATGGATATGCTCACCGCACCATATTATCAAACCAAGAGAAGTTGCAGCATGTCAACGAGCGTGATACTGGCGGTGCCTTCAAAAGAGCTTTTGGCTTGCAGCAACGAAGGCACCAAAGTGAGGCTTTTAACCGAGACGTCCGTTGCTCTCAGACGGTATAGAGCGGCTAAGTTTGGAGGACTTCCCTCAGGCTATTGATATTCACTTCGAGGGAAGCATGCAATTGAATCAAACACGTGCGGTTACGAAACCTTTGAAGAACGAAGCCGGAATAGAGTGCTTTGTCACAACCACTGTGTTCTGCAGTTATGAAGTAGGTATGTTCTTGGGTACTAGGGGAAACGTCATGTCGCTAATAAGACCATGTCGGTCCATCACTTGGCCCAGCAGTCACATCTGCTCCCTTGCGCCGCATCTTGAACCAAGGATCACCTCCGATCTGTATGCGTGTTGATATAGCGTAAAGCGGGTGAGAAGTATAATACCATAGAGTTCCTCTGGTTCGGCGCGCTCGAGCCCGTTGCTCTTTAAGCGATTTACTGAGTTTCTCTAATTGTGCGGTGATAGTGGTATCACCCCCTTTCGAGGGCGTACTCCGTGTTTGGAAGTCGATCAAGAATTCGTCTACATGGGATTGGGCGGCTTTTAGGGACAGCGGGGATGACGCGTTTGCCTGGACGCGAACAGGTGGACGAGTGGTGTCTTCCATGCGATGGAAAATGAGTGATATTGATTTGCATGTCGCTGGACTGGGGTCAGGTGATCATCCCTACCCGCAAAGGGAAATGGCACGACAACGAAATTGTATTTTCAACACACTACGCCATTCTCGCAGTCGGTTGCAAAACGACGTTTCGGCAACGCTGCGTTCCCTCGTTTTGTCTTTCTTATTATCTTCCCCGAAGCCATGGCCATCGGAAAAGTAGCTTCTATGCTGGGCTTATTGCTCACACACCCGAACGAGTTCAGGACTCTCGTCCAGTTTTACCTTTTCCACACTCAGAAACGGGATATCACCGCGCAGCAAGAGCACCCAACCTCGGGATGGGACAGACAAAGCATGCGTCGGTGCTGGGAGTTTTTGGACTTGACAAGTAGAAGTTTCGCTGCAGTCATCAAAGAGCTTGACGGCGACCTTGCACGAACAGTGCGTATCTGGCACGCCTTCTTCATTGGTGTGATTCACCCGTGCTATACACTCTAACTTGTTCGTGTGACAGATTTCCATATATTATCTTGTACTCCGTGGACTAGATACCATCGAGGATGACATGACCATACCCGACGAGATCAAGCAACCTCTCCTACGATCATTTCACGAAAAGACCGTCACACCTGGTTGGCACTTTACCGAAAGCGGTCCCAAAGAAAAGGACAGACAACTTTTAGTCGAATACGCCACCATAGTCGAAGAAGTCAATCTTCTCAAACCAGAGTACGTCCGTTCACTAAACACGAAACGATGACCCTATTTACTAACTAAAGGAAAACAGGTATCGCGACGTCATTTTGGACATATGCACCAAAATGGAGGTCGGAATGGCCGATTATGCGCACAAGGCCGCCACCACCGGTTCGATATACATTGCGACTGTTGCCGAGTATGATTTATATTGTCATTACGTCGCGGGCCTTGTGGGTGAAGGCCTCACAGCCATCTGGTCAGCTTCTGGAAAAGAAGCTCCATGGCTCTGCGAGGAGCTCGGGCTCGCCAATTCGATGGGTCTTTTACTCCAAAAGACAAATATCATCCGTGATTTCCGGGAAGATGCTGAGGAGCGTCGTTTCTTCTGGCCAAGAGAGATCTGGGGCAAGTACGGGTTCAACGAGTTGACCGAGCTGTACCAGAACGAGCATGTGGAACGTGCAACCTGGACACAAAGCGATATGATCCTAGATGCCCTTCGTCACGCACGTGACTCGCTAGATTACCTTCGGCTTCTCAAGAACCAGAGCGTCTTCGTATTTTGCGCAATACCCGCATGTATGGCAATGGCCACGCTCGCGCTGTGCTTCATGAATCCTGACATGTTTCGGCGTAATGTTAAAATCAGAAAAGCGGAAGCTGCCCAGGTATGGGGTCACATGTTGTGCATTGTATACTCGAGACTGATCGGTTCATGTTCCTCAGTTAATCATGCGATCTACAAACCCGCGTGAAGTCGCCCTCATCTTCCGAGACTATGCTCGCAAGATACATCGCAAGGCGAAACCCCAGGACCCCAACTTCCTCCGGGTTTCTGTCATGTGTTGTAAGGTAATCTCGTTGTTTGACTCTCTTGGTTCGTTTCGCAGGAACTCACTTGCGCCCTTTAGATTGAGGAGTGGTGCGAACAGAACTACCCTTCCTTTGTCATCCTGGGAGACGTCGGCGTCACATACGACCCCGAGGACAAACGAACAACCGTGCTCAAGTTGGAAGAACAGCGCGCCCACGCGAAACGCTACCCCAATGCGGCTCCACCACCCCAGATGTTCCCTTGGGAATTGGTGACCTACGTCGGTGGTGCGTTCGGGGTGGTTATCCTTTTGAGCGGAGGCATCGTGTATACCATTCTGAAGGTGTATGGATAGCTGTGTGGTCGAAATTCATGTGCGCTGTTTGGTCTAATGCGCGCTTATTACATCTGTAGTATATTCCTCGCATCTTTTCTAATATCAAATGCGTTCGATACAGTAGTATCGATGGAGTCGCGGTCCGAGTCCGTGCACGAGGTCAGGGTAGGTATCTCACTAGTGCAACACTCCCAAATCCTCGGGGGGAGTATGTGGTGGACCAGAAGTTCGATGCCCTTCGATATGGGTTGAGCGCATGTGGAACAGGCCCACGGCGTGATAACTTCCGCCCCCGATAAACGATTGTTGGCTGCTGCTGCCTTATGATAGGGTACACCTATTTAGGACCATCCCTTACAGCAATCATCACGATATAAGACGTACCGTTACAATCTTGAAACAGAAATGCAACTTCTACAAGTAGGACTGGACTGGTTCTGCGGCGGCCTTGGCTGTTCGGTTCCAGCAGGCAACGCCACATGATAGCCGCTCAACAGGAGATGGAGCGGCGGGTTTATTTAGGCACCGAACCCTAAATTGGGATGACCGGACCGCGCTACAGCCAATTTCCATCAAGCCACTGGTTTACGTCGGGGCAAGTTGGAACGAAATGGGCCCAACGCTTTATGAATTGCGTTACGACGCGAGCGGAAAAGCGGCAGGAACCCAAACCCCGACGACCATGCGTTCCAAATTTTCAATAGCCTGTTACAAAAAAGGACAAGTTTGAAGGACGGATATGCACCCGCCCATCGAATGACCCAAATTGTGGAGCAGCGTTCGTCGTCACGGCCGTTCGGAACCTTGTTGGATGTCATTTTCTCGGAAAAAAGTTGCAGGCGGCGGTGATCGGTGACCGGTGACCTGGGTCCGATCAAGACCGTGCCACTGGAAAGCATCGGTTGGTACGACTGGCACAGCACTCTATAGAGCCGCCCAGGCGAGAAGAATGGTTTGATTCGCCTTTTGTTGGGTTGTGTCTGGAGGCTTGGACTGAACGGATAGTTAATTATTACGACAGGTCATGTGGCAGCCTGTCAGTGGAGTTTGAATGCGCCTCGCAAACTGCACTGAACTTTTATGGCGGAATATCTGCACAAATAATGCATCACGAATTTTTTACTCCATCGCGTCGCAAATTCTTGCCCGTCACGAAATTTCGACACCATCACGAAATTTCAACCCACCGCACCGAAATTTTGCCCTGTTACGCACCATAGTAAGAAGGTACCACAGTTTTTTTTTGTCTACGATGTAGATATAATGTCTAGTATCGACATAAATATGTATTCTATCAGCAGTACTAGTGATCTGGCTTGGCTTGAAAGCCCCAGCTTTGGCCTATAGATATTCCGGGCCACGGCCAGGTACCGGGCCTACCCACGGGTCGCCTGGGGCGTGAGTGCACAGCGTTGGATGAGGCTGTGTGGACGAACGCGAGCGAGCGAGTGCGCATGTCTGCATGGGCGAGAGCGCGTGCGCACGGTGAGGCCGCCTTGGGGCATGACAGCTCGAGCAGGCAGGCAATGATTGACCTGCGGGTGCGGCCCGCAAGACGTGGCAGGGGGGTGGTGACGATGACGGGGTTGGGGCTGCATTTGGGACACACGGGTGGCGACGAGGGGCAGGGGTTGGCCTGCACGCGGTGGGACACTGCCCGTACTACGAGGTTGGCAGTGGCGGACTCGGGCGGTTGACGCCGACACGATCTTGACCGCGACCTCGCGACGCATCGCTGCCGTTTCTGGCAGCTTAGTCAGCACAGCCCACGCGACTGAGAGGTCCTATCGACGATGCTGGGTGTGATGGGCGGAGATGCCGATGACGTTGGGGACATCAGCAACAAATACATCGGCTTGGGGGTACTAGTGGGTCGTGAACGCCGTGGGTGGAGTCGAAATTTCGTGACGGACAAGAATTTGCGACGCGATGGAGTAAAAAATTCGTGATGCATTATTTGTGCAGATATTCCGCCATAAACTTTCACCTGTTGCCCGCAGCTGGCCGTTGACTGGCCAGCCACGACGTAATCAATGAGGTTCGAGATACTCACGTCTTTCTGGCAAGGCAGCTTCCTACACTCCAGTGAGTAATCTGGCATTGCTTCCGAGGCTTCTTATCATGACGCGGCAGGATCCATTCTGATGTTTCAGGACACAGCGTTGGGTATGTCGCGGTGCCGGCCCCAATGTGACTGATTAGCCTGGGATCCTCGGAAAGAGAAACGAGCGATACGGTATTTATTGCCCACCCCGCATCCAACCCAGGCCTCGCTGGAAGCTTCATGGCCAGCGGCCCACTGTGTACCACACGCGTTGGTGATCCGCTGGGAGAACGGCAACTACTTAGGTGGTATCACTAAGGCTGGGTTTTGTACAGTGGACCATTTCTTGGGCGGCCATTATGGTCATAACCCGACCATCGAGTGATTCATTCGAGTTACACCGTATTGGCGGTAGACCAGGCCAAGGATAATTGATTGTGTTCAATAATAATATAGGATTAAATAATACGCAAACTTCCAAGATGTGTAGTATGTAGTGCAGTATGTATGAGTATGTCAGGAGTCTCCAGATAGCTGTAGTGACGACGGGACAACCAAAAACTGAGTTGGTAATCAACAGAACAAATAGATCACGCGTTAGCGAGGCTACTGTTGTACACTGGGCAAAGGTCTTTCCAATCATCTAACCCATGGATGAGGCGAGGAACCTGCAAGGATGTTATGAAACTGGACTTACCAGTTGACAAAGTCGTTCTGCGCGGTTCCGTTTGGATTTTCGGCGAACACGACTGCCATACCCCTACACAAATGGGGTGATTGAACAACTATCTACAACAACTGGATCGACTGTACTCACCTTTGCAAATGCCAATCGATATGGCTGAAAAAAAAAGAGTCAGAGACTAATTGTCGAAACGGGTCAGCAACGTACCAATGCAGGAACCAAGGCCCTGTGTTATCGGTCACAAAGCGAACAGTGACGTTGTCTGTGGTAAATCCAATGTTGACCGTATCACGCTTGACGGGGTTGAAATAGTTATAGTCTGTTGTCCCGACACTCCTCACGACATAAAAGGAGTGCTTGATAGGTTGAGTTCGCCAGGAATTTGCGTCAATTTGGATAACTTACCCCGTGCAGGTGGAACGGATGCTAACAAGACCATCAGCAGGGAATATAACAAACAAAACAGCACTTACCGGCGTTGGAAGGAACTGTGTTGGGAAGGATACTTCGATGACCTTGTTTGAGGGCAGAGTGTACACTGTGCCTTGTTCGGCCAAAGCTGCGATTCCTCTTGCACCACTCAGGATCTGCAGGAGAGTCGGAGTATCTGGTGGAATATATTTGAAACCGTTGATGAAGAAATCGAGATTCTTGTCCATAGTTCCGACAAGGTTGATAGAAACATCAGCTCCTCCTGGGTATGGTAGACCTGGTACAACCGGATTGTCCCGTGCATGAAGCAAAGTTTCGTTGAGCACGTTGACAGGAACCGGCGCTGTCCTGTTCTTTGGCTCCACTGCCGGGGCGCCTGCATACCTAAGAACCGCCGAATTCAAGCCGTTGGTGAAGTTTGACGGATAGCTGCCAGGTAGTGCGCGTATCCAATAGTTGTCCACTGGTTGGTTGGCCACCAGAATAAAGGAGTACCGCTGTCCGGCAAATATTGGTATCGTGTCGACGGAGACGGGAACTACAGCCTCTCCGTCGGCTTCGATGACAGTGAAGTTGTGGTTATCGATCGAAAAAATAATATGTGGCTTGCACGCCATGCTGAGCAACCTGATGCGATATTTCTTGCCCTGCTCCACATTGGTGACAGACAAAGTCGTGTTTGGGCCACCAGGGTACCGACCCACACCGTTGACAAGGATTGACCACGGATTGTCTGCAGCCCCCACATAATATGCGTTGACATGATACCTGGACTATGTCAAGCATCTGGGAAAGATTGTACCCAATACCAACTTACCAATCAATCAGCGAAATTACTGTAGAGGCTAAAAGGACGTCAGAGAGTCGAATAAGGAGAATTATAATTTAGAACGCACCATCATCGACATCGTACATATAACGATATGGATCTTCAGGATCATAAATAACAATCGGACCACGAAGGCCATCACAATACTGAAGGTTGAAATGAGAGTGGTACCAGAACGTTCCGGCCTGATCCGGCACATTGAACTGATAAAGGAATGAGTCCCCGGGAACAATGGGACATTGAGTCACGAAGGCAGCGCCGTCAAAGGCATTCGTATGATGCTGGAATAGGCCGTGCCAGTGCTTTACCAGCTGTCAGCATCAATATGATTCGGACGACACATTGGCCATACCACCGAGGTGCTCGTGTTCATAGTCATATCCGAAAGTTGGTTTCGGACGTTGATCTTCAGGCGGTCACCCTTGCAAACCAAAGCGTTAGTTGAAACGTATCACGGTGGCGAAGCTGTACCTTGTTGGCTGTGATGAGGGATCCAGGAGTTTGACCATTGACGACAATGGCACTGAACGTGATGTAAAAGAACGAACCAGACAACCTGCTCAGAACTCACCTCCTGCTGAAACCATCTGGGGCCACGACTGCATTACTCAGGACAAGCTCTGTCTGGCGCGTCGCTGCGCCAGCATAAGAAAAAAAAAACGCGAGGGCCCAGACTTTTGAAAGCGGATGCATGCCTGCTATGAGCTCGATTACCTAGAATCTGGGGATCAGGTCGACATTCCACGCATCCCTTTTAAAGGTCGCGAGCCGAATCAACATACTAAGTAGTCCATCATATTCCGTCACAGCCCGTCTCTTTCAAATTGGCAGGTTGACCGGTTGACCGACCCGTCTGGTGTCAGAAAAATGCCGAAACCGTGATTCCGTAAAAACTACGCCAAGAGAGGTGTAATGAAACTGTACTTCGGGAGAAGCGACTTGGCGTCAGCGCCTGGAACTTCAGAATGGCACAGGTCCTGGACGCTTCCCCGCTTAATACACTCACCAGAGTGATGCCGAGCAGTGAACCGATATTCCCTAGCAGTGGTACTTTTCGGTTCGATCATGACCATAATTGACAGTCACTGGTCCACTGGAGTTATTCTCAAAGCGATCTTGATTCAAATACGACCTAGTACTAGGGTTAAGTTTACCGTCAATTTCAATGCCACAGTTCGTTGGCAATGGTTTAGTAGCAGCTCACCTTCCACTATCCATTGGCGCCCACGGGGATGGTAGTCCGCGATCAGGAAATCTGTGCTTGGCCAGTGCACAGGGGTCTAACGGGATCTCTACGAGGTTGACAGGTACATACCTGAACGCTCCGTTTTACACCCGCAGGTACAAAACACGCGTGTCGGCCAGTGCTTGGCAAGTGAGGTGTGAGGTGCAGCTCGGTTGCCTAGGCGAACATTGAGTTGCCAACACCGCCTCACTGTGCCTTTATCTTGGTACGGGGATTCTCTTATCGATGGGCCATTCGCGTGCATGCTGTGACTGATAGGAGCGCCATGATCAAACAATCAAATTATATCTTCGCATGTTGACCCCACCTCGCGACAGTACTTAGTAAGTCTGTATGCCGTCTGGAATAGTCAAACTTCACAGGAACTTAATGACAAGTACTTTCGTGCAGGGGATGAGAGGAAATATTAATAATGTACAAAATGTCGGTGGAGAATCACTACTATACTGTGTAGCGATACTTGCGACCCAATCGAATTAGACATCGTTCGTTTGCTAAATCGATCACAGGTATATTTAGAATATTTGAGTCATTTTTTGCGTTTGCTCGCTGATCCAAATATACGCTAGTCAATTTCTGGGAAAGACGGTGGCGGATGACACGGCCTACCATTCTCTGTCGCCGGTGCCTTTCGTTTTGTCCCAGTTTTGGTGTTATCGGTTGTCAACTCTGTCACAGTCTTCTTGGATGCTTTGGAAGCAGAACTTGCAAGAACCCCCATCTCATCTGTGCACTTAGGGCAGAACCATTCACCTTCCGGAACGACCTGCAGTGGGGGATCAAGGCAGCCAAGATGGTAAGGGTGGTCGCACTTGACGAAGTGTGGTCAAGAACCGTGAACTAAGTTATACAGAGAAAGTCATACCTTGTCGCACTCAAGTGCAGGGTCATCATCTCCGTTATCTTTGTTGCAAGCGAGGCAAAGCTCTGGTGCATCAACTTCTGGGTGCCGGGGAAGCTCAGAAAGCTTCTCGTTAGGCTTTGCGAGGAATAATGTGGTGTGTTGACCGGCCGCCACGCTGTAACGTAATTTAAGTTATTTATTTTAGTATTCCCAATGGAACAGATGGCTAACCTGAAAACTTGAATCCCGGCAAGAGGTTGGTTTTTGGTTGGTTTGGTTGCGCTTTTTGGTTCATCAGGGCCTAAGCCTAGTTCGCCTTCAGGGCCCATCAGCAACAAATCGGAAAATGGCGCAGGACACCATACCATTGCCAGCATTCTGGCCGTAGGCAACCGTCATAACGCTGCCGTCGTCCTCGGAGCTCAATGCAAAGTGGGTAACGCCTCCACAGCTTGCCTGACATATCTTGCATCCCCTAGGGCAAATGCTTAAGTAAATTTAGCATCAAATTTAGAGCACAGCGCACATGAGGTCCTGAATGTAACGGAATGAAGAATATGGCGATCCAGACGACCCTAAGAGAGCATAGGTTGATCGGGCAAAGGGGCGTGGGATTCGGGTTTACCTTCTCCGCTATTTTTCCACTGCATGGTTGTTAAAAAGGTATGAAGCTGCAAAACGCGATCCGGCGATCGATGGCGTACCTTTCCGGCCATCCAGTACATACATTGCTTGTCAACGACAACTGTGTTTGTAGGACCAGCCACGATGTGGGAGCCCATTGTCATCTCATTCGGGCCAGCAAACTAAGGACGTAACATGCTTAAGCTCTCGTAAAAAAAGCCATAGTCATCACTGTACCTGCGGTACAACTTTCGGTATCAAGGCGTCCTGTTGGTTGCCGAGACCCAGCCGGCAGTAACCGTTATAACCCCAAACGTACACCACTCTGCCAGAACGCTCAGCAACGGGCATGACTAGTTTGGGCCAAGACTTACCCCTGAATATCAATTGCTACACTATGTTGGGCACCACAGACGATGTCAGCGATAGTCTTATCGTCTAAACCCTTTACAGGTACTGGGTAAGTTGTCAGTAATACGATTATATGTAGCGAGAAAACTACGAAACCAGGCTCCGTTTCGATATCATAAGCTGTCTTATTTCCAGTGGTGATATGTTCGCCTGTTCTTCCGTTGCCCAGCTGTCCTTTTTCTCCGCTTCCGAAAGAGAAGACTTGAAGGGTTTTGATTTCAGCTCAACACACCACTTCCAAACACCTACCTCTTCCGCTCTCGGTCAAAACGATGGAAAAGGTGACACCTGCACCAGCCTTTACCACGCGTTGCCGTTCTCCGTCCACGTATGGTCCATCTATAGATTTGAACGCCGTGATTTGAGGAGTAACCGGATGACCACACTATCGGATGACTCATAAGCACAATCGCTGAGGAAGATTGTAATGAACGAGCACTCGCCTGCCCGTGGTTATTTGCACCAGCTGACCAGACGTTTCCTTCGCTGTCAACCAGTAATGCGTGGCTTCTTCCGCACGCGGCATGGACAAATTTGGTTCCTTCTTTTGCGCCGAGCGCACTTGCGAGCACACGTCTGGGCGTATTCTCAGATATGAAGTCGACGCCAGCGACACCCAGCGCACACGGTGCATTTCGGCCAAACATCCATGCAGTTCCATCGATGTCGAGCGCAATGAAATGGCATGCACAGCACGAGGCATGGACCGACGTTATCTTGACATTGCTTAATGAGCGTAGTATGTGAGGTTCGAGCAGGTCGGGTCTGTAGACTTGTGTCAGTGTCGTGTTTTTTTAGGCTCAATGGCGAACGCTTACGCCTCAGGATTCCCCTCGCCCTTACCTCCACGCTCCTTTCGACCCAGTTTCGGCCTGAAAACCGGCCAAGTTAGCTCAATAATCAATTCAGACGACTATCGCAGGCTACCAATCCGTCCCACCACATATCAACACTTCAGTTCGATTTCATCAGTACATAGTGGAACGTACCAGGCACATGATGTACATACCTCGTCCCCATTGTGCTTCCTTGGTTGCATCCGAAGAAAGTAATGTAGCCATAGTCGTGTGTAAATTTTTGAGAGGTACGAGTCAGAAGTTAATCACTGCCAAGCGTCTTGACTCTTGTTCAACTACCACACAATTGCTGCATTAGGACTCCTCTGCCAGCGCTCTATCAAGTACCGGACTCTAAGTAAACAACTCAGGAAATGAAGATACTCGAGAGGTAAATAGCCAGTACGCTCGGCTATCTAAAGCTTGCTACTCCCATATATTATGTTTCTTCCGGGAAACCAATCACCACTACAAATTTGTCAGTTTCAGAGAAAAATGAATGAACAGAATCATGCAAACTGACAAATAGTGGTTCCAGTGCGGAGTATCTGGCACTGATGAAGCACAATTTAGCTATATACGGCGGTGCACTCTCACCGGCTCACCTCAAAATCGTCACCAGAGAGAACAACACAATCACCATGCACCAACGTCATGTAGATCTCGGGGATGGAGGCTTTATTTTTGTCTTTTGTAACTTTATTCTTTCTACGAACAAGTCGTTCGACGACTTCGGGGTGGGGAGCGTTCGAGTCGGGTATTGCAACACCAGCGTCATTGTTGTAACACCGGTGCAAGGTATCTGCGGCAGCAGTAGCTTCCTCCGGGTTCTCAGCAACAATCGGCATTTCATTTTCCTCGGGCCCGGGGGCTAACGGTGTTGAATTACCATAATCCTGCTCAAGCTGGCGCGAGGGTCGGCCATGAGATTCTGTAGATGGAGATCCCGTCCGATCCTCGTCGTTAGCGCGTCCCTTGCCCTTATCTGGTGCAGTAGATTTCGCGACGTCCTTATATCCCCCCTTGGGAGTAAATTTTAAAACCACTTCCGCCCCAAGGCAGTGAACGACAGCCGGGGATTTACTTGCGTGGAGTACGGCTCCCTAATCTCGGTGAGAGAGGACTAGCCACCCGCAGAGTGTTTAAACCGACCTTCCTAGATCCCGAGTTCACCCATGCTCGCATGCGTACCTCGCCAAATCGAGGCTTATCCATTTCTCCATATCGGTGGACGAAATCGCAGAGTGTATAGTAGGCGATGCGGACACAAGGAGGTGTGCCCATCGGCACCGTTGTTTCTGATCCGTCACTAGGATGCAATAACCTAGTACTATGAGTAAAGTAAGGGCCTTCTCATGGGACAAACGTCAAGCCAAGGATGGAAATACAGATACACCGCACTCACTGGAAGGGTCTTCCCTGCGTAACAATACCTCGCATTGAATTCTCTCGAGCAGAGCAGTGGCGTCTTCTTGGAGATGTTCCTGATTCCCCGTGAACACATGACACAAGGTCACCCCATCCTTGACACCGTAGATCCAGGACTGCATACCATCATCCCAGGTTATGCTGTCAGAAATCACGACCGAAGGAGGAATATTGTTGGTAGGGCGAATAAGGGTGCTAGATTGGTAAGGACCGCGAAGACTGGACAAGGGATCAATTTTTCCTGGGGGAACACGTTTGTCGCGTGCAGACTTGCTAGTATTCAGTCACCCATACACAGAGAGGTACAAGCAGACTTACTCTGCACACAGTACTTTGGCAGAGCTGGTGACGAAAGAACTCTTGGATATTAATCATACCGCATGACTTACAAAGCCATCCCCGCGGAAATGATTCGCTGGGGTGAAACTCGGCGAGAAGATCGAGAGGTATGAAGCTGAAAAATTGCATCTGCAAATCTCTTGGGCGGTACGGGCTTGTATTATCCGCGTGTGACAGCGTATCTGTCGGATCAAACCACCAGGGATGTAACAGGTCCCTGGTGTCAACTGGTGCCGGGTCCGAAGTCATATCCGACGAGCGAGTTGGGTAGCAGTCAACTAGGGCATCTTCACCTCCCGGAGCCCACTGAAGGGTGACACTCCAGCAAACCCGTCCTTGTACAAATCCTGTAGTGGAAGAGACGTCATACTGGTTCACATTATACTGCAAGCGGCCTTCAATAGCGGTCAGGATGAGATATCTATAACTCACGCGCAGGTCAGAGATGAAGAAGAGCCCCATGCATGAATATGCATGCTCTAGGGGAAGACCGCGTGGTGCAAGCCCAGAACCATGTGAGATCCACAGCAGCAAAGGGATGAAGCAGAGTTGAGAGTTCAGCAATGTCTCCACTTCAGGGGGTTTGTTGAGAGGAATGCGTGGTCGGAAGTTATGCTGGGATGTCGTATGGTGAGTGAGGGACATGGGGCGTGGATGGGGGGACGGTGGGTTTTCCGGAGGGGAAAGTGGACTGGAGGGATATGGTTGGGCCGAGCGGACCGCCGACACTGAGTCATCTTGTGTTGCACCATGGATCGGAGCCCTGCTTCCAGCATAGGACTCGCGAGTACCTTGACATGCATAATCTTCGTTCTGTGGTATGTCGTCCGAAGGTAGCATCTGCGGGCTAAAGGTTGGTAGGGGGGCAGAAACTGTCACATGCGTTGGAACCAATCCAATGTCGGGTGGTGAATACGAACTTTGCACGCCCTGGATGTTTTGTATGTTAATGCATGGACTCCGTCCAAGAAAGGTTCTACCATCGTCTCAGCTTCGCAGTCGAGGGTGGAATGCACCGCGGGTTGACATGAATGAAGTTGGGTAGAGCCCCCAGTCTCCAAATTATCACTGGGTTCGAGCTCGGAATCATGACAGGAAAAATCCCATGACCTTGGGCAAGCATCAGCTAATTTACGAACGGGCGACGAAGGATGAAGGAAGAGCGCTCACAGATCAATGCTTAGTGCAGTAGAGTTTATCCAATGACTTCGGGTATAATTGGTATCAAGTAAGAGTATTGGGACTTCAGACTGAAGCCAAGATAAGCCGACTCTGGATTTCGTGAGCTCGGGGAATACTGTCAGAAGCCCGCCAAGTGACTACAAACAGTAATATCAGCCTCGTCTGCTTGAAAACATGATTTGCGCCAGCCTCACGTTGGTCCAGATACGTGGAATCATAGTATTGGATGGTATAGAACGCGCGTGTTCCTCCCCTGGGGAATATTTTTCATTTCTGTTCATAAACGTCCATCTGAGGGTACTACGTTCGCCACCCAACGCGACCGCAGATACTACCTGTGCCGAAGGATCCATTGTTGATACTTCCGAGGATTCGACACCCACTCCCTTCGGCGGTGCCTTTCCCTTTCGCGAGGTAGTCTTGGCCCGTGCTTTCTTTCGCGGCGGAACAACGTCGGATCCAGGACTCAGAGAACGTTTTGACCCAGAAGCGGACGACAGTGCAGAAGTAGATGGAGGAGGTGACAAAGATGCCACTCTCAAAGCTGACCGCTTAGCGCGTGAATGGCCCGCGGTAAGCTCTCGAGTGGAGTTGGAAGCCATCGAGGTCCCACTCGTGCTCTTCGTCCGCATCGAGGGCCGCCCAGCCTTAGGACGAGGGAGCCTCTGGTAGCCTTCCCGATTAACCTGACAAGCTATCCCAGCTTTCTTGCACCGCACGCAAGCTGGTCTCGTGCGGGAACAAGCCTGCTTGAGCGATTTGCATAGATTGCAGCCATACGGGACGACAAAGATGGTTTTTATTGAACCATCTTTCTGTCTTTCGTCGAGTTCAAAAATTGCCTCGGGCTCGATGACCTCATGGTACGATTCCGGGCCAGGAAGCGTGGACGGGCGCCGAACAGAGGACGCCACTTGAGAAGCTGATTCCCAAGCGCGTGCCAAGTCAGGAATTTCAGCAGAAATGTCCGGCTCGTTGCAGTTGAAATGACCATTCGACCCAGGTTGATTGGACTGCATTTCGGGGTTGTACAAGTTAGAGGTTGGTTGGACGAAAGGTTCCAAGACTGAACGAGTTAAAACAGTGGCCAAATAGGACTCAAGCCAACATGCGCTGCCGTAACAAGGAAGACAACTTGTTCAAACTCCAACCAAAGACTACTTGTCACAAAAATTGAAAGAGACGGTTAAAGAAGCTGTATACTGACAACCATAATTTAAATATCAAGCAGATGAATGGCTCCATCTGAATCGTTAAACTTCGTTACGAACGAGGGATCCAGGTCAGTCACACGCATACTAATTTCAATGACCTTTCCGGTCATTCGGGAGTAGCTGCGATGGGTATCGAGCACTTCTCAGAATTTTGTAATAGTGCAGGCAATGGCGGATCAGAATACGGGCCATTATTGATCGTGTATTCCTGCCCTTGAATGAGCCCAGGAACCGTATTGATGTTCACATCTGCCTTGCCTGGGAGACGCCGGTTTACAGATACGAGTGCCAGTGAGAGTTTCCCCTGGAATTTCAAGGTAAAGTGGGTTGCACGGCCACGCGATGGAAAGTACTCTGATGTCCATTTTGCAACCATAGAGATGCCATAGATGTGGATACTACCAGTGTAAGAATTGGGAGGTTCGAGCGACGACGAGATTGATCAATCTTACACATCTCGGGTCCGCCGAGTCAGGCTAAGTAGTATAACAACAGTTTCAAGGAAGTGTTGGACAGCGAGTGGAAGCATTCTAATTATGGGTCTTCCGAGAGAGGTTGGAGCAGGCTCGAAAAGACTCTATCGGGAAGGTATTCAGTTCAAGAATGCAATGTCCGGACTCGGAGTGATGGGGAGTAGTGGTTCCTTCGAGAAACCAATTTGCGGCTTGCCAGGCGAGAATGATGGCTGACGATTTCAACTTTCAGGAGGGCGATGGTTCCATGACGGTGTACTAAGCAGATAACAGACGGCAGCTGGAGGACTAAGCTTTTCATTCTCTGTATTCGACCGGTGTAGCCAGTGCGTAGTTCCAGACAAAGACTGAGTCCAGGACATGTAATCACGTAGATGCGATAGCTAACTGCAGGACGCGATGGCCACCACGCGCGCAAACAAAACTGCCGAACGGTTCTTGTTGTTGGACGGATCACATCGACCTTCTGATCGCAGGTATGCAAAAAGAAAAAAAAAGGAGGGGATAAGTGAGTCTCCCTCTCCATTGGGAAGCGAAATTGTGCTGTAAAGACACTCTGACGGCCGGTGGTGCTCGTTGGCCCAGAGTTGGCTCATGAATTCGAAATGATGCTAGGAATACTCATGTGCGGACTAGAGTACTTCATTTCAACATTCTAGCCGCGATCTATAACGGTAGGCAGAGTGTAACAGACTGACCCACAGGCATGCCCTGGACCGCTTACTCTATGATGAACATGCCCTCCCAGCATGTGCTGATAGGATACCGTCCATAATCTAAACAAGAGTCTCACCGCGGACACAACCAAGTAGCATGGGGTCTACACTCCCGCCCGTTCTCTCTTCGATCCATTCATCAAACGCTCTGAAAAGCTTCATTGCTTGACTTCCATCTGATTCTGCCTTCTTGCCGGGCCACATCCGCTTCTCTTGGATCCCGATGAAATCGACCTTGAGCGCAGTCCCCGTGTCGGTAGTAGCGCTCTCTTCGTCCCTCACTGGGGGATGCTTAATGGTCATCGACACTGTCCATGTATCCGTGCCGTAAAAGGATGCCTCTTTGATGTGGTGGCGTGCGAACTCGTTCGGAGGATTATTATCCAGTGTCCATTCGAGCACATGGGCATCGAAGGCAATGACTAAGGGTACGACGGGAAGTTATCGGGTGCCTCAGCGGGCGAGAACGGAGGGATTCCTCACCCGTCCAAATGATCCCTGGATGATCAATCCAGAGAGTAAGTTTCCTTGTGCCTGCTTGCTCATTGATGGTGTCGTTCAAGGCAGTAACGCGGAACTGTTCCTCCGGAGGCCAAGGAGCGACATAAGCGGGGTCCAGTGGGAGATCAATTTTGAACGGAGAAAGAAACTGTGTTGCACAGCAAGCCGGTTTCGGTTACATGACGAAAAGTGGGGTTAGTAACTGAGATGAAAAAATGCCTGATGCGCGCACGGTTGAAAATGGATAGAGGGTGTCCCAGTCATTGTTGTAATCGTCCATAATAATTGCCTTTGGTGGAACATCATCCGCACCGAATTTGTCAGTGATATCGTGAACTAGCTCATCAAACCCTGGGGCGCCATCGGCGGCCGCGATGTGCAAATGTTGTTCCTGAGTGACTAACTGTGAACGTAGGAAAGTGGTCAACAAGGGTAAAGCGTGTGTATTGGAGGGGTCAGTGCCACTTGACGAGGACACGCTCACAACAGCAGCCAGGGAAAATCGACTTACATCTTCCATGTGAATCACAAACAATCTCTTTTGATGTTTCTCGTCGAACGGCGCCTGGTTGTAAAAGAATGCCACGATCACTCCGAGTGCCAGCATTGCAAACACCAATGTACGTCGGAGCGTCGCTGACCCAAACCGATGTGCAAAGGGAACACCGAACGACACCATGAAGGCGCCAATAACAGTGACGATCGATGCGATGATAAACTCGCTGGGTGCGTCTCCGCCAATGCGACCCGTCTACGATCCACGAGTCAACACGAGAGACCATGACCTAGGGAATAGAGTCATACCAGGGGTACGAAGACCACGAGCGTTGCAGCCAACAGCTGCATGCCCGTCGTGAGCGGAATGACCATCGCGATAGCATATGTCCAGAGTGACACGTCTGACTGAGCCGTGCCACCAAGGACCGGCTTTTCGGTTGCTTTATCTGCGTCATTTTCTTTGGTTCTACGCTTCGCGCCGGAGGTTCGTTGGCTCCGCGTCACAAGTACATCGACACCGAGAGCAGCGAACATGCCTGTCGCACCAAGGAAAGGAGCGGCGCTGGATCCGATGTTGAAAAGCTGGCCGATTGCAGCAAGCCCAGACTGAAGGAGTAACAATGCTGCCAATATGGGCTTTTCGAGTGTTTGGTCGGAACCAGTCTTGCTGAACGGCATCTGACTGATCAATACACCTGTTCAACACTAAATCAATGAATGTTTTAGACGAGGGCGCGATTTGACCACACACCAACGATCGCTGCAGGACCGTACAAAATCACCGGAAAGTATTCTGCCCTGAACCAGCTCATACCCTTGTGAAGGACATTGGTCATGACAAACGCTACCCCATTGGCCCCAATCAGAGCCCCAACGAACGCAGAAACCACCGCCCCAAAAGCTGTCCATAGTCGCTTGACCCCAGTCGTCCAAACGAGATAGAGGGAGGCGCCAAATAGCATCACGTACATGACCTTCGCCGTCGTAAATGAATACATTAGGAAGAAGCCAAGGTTGGAGAAGAAGACAGTTCGTGGACGGGCGAAGCCGCGCTCAAGGCGTGGAATTGGTGATGCGTCAGAGGAGAGGAAGCGTAGGAGTGCGAGCGAATTGTCGGCCATATGTTGAGCTACACCAGGTTGTATGTTTTCGACCAAGTCCTGAAGAGACATGCTTCAGACGTCGACAACAAGGAACACTCGAAAAATGATACCCCGCGCATGTGGTACATATAGCTATTTCCGACGACGGCCATCTACACCGTCCAAGTCAGTTGAGAACTGGGCAGCGCGAATGGCGTAACATATCTACTTACATCTAATCCGGTGACATTCAAGTAGTACTCGAATTGTCTGAAGTCGGTGCTGTCCAGACATATCAGTTAGAAATCATGCCCACCAACGTCGACGCCCAGGTCACATACTCAGATAGCAGGACTCCTGAGCTGAAAATCTCGTTCGCAAATATCGTCCCATAAGGTCTAAGCCATGCTGAGTATAGGTCATGTACTTGTCAGCATATAGCGCACCTAGGTACATGAGAATATGCTTCGATCATTTCCTCTGATGTGGCCTGGAAGAGGAGTTCACGGCCAGTGGTACCAGCGGCTAACCCGTTCGAATCAGCATAGTGTTGTACCCACACTAAAGAGTATGCAGGCACCTTCCAAGTTGACCACTGCCCTCACACTTGAAAAGGCCAACATCAGAAATCGCTCGCAAGGGGTGGCGGTCGGGAGAGACTAACGTAGGAGCGATGGGATGTTGCGTTGAGAACAAATGGGAGCCATCTTGCAAAGACTCTTCCGCGTTGTTGAACACTGTTGGACTATATATCTTTGGGCCAGACGGAGGACAACCCCTTGGAACACGCACGAAATATGACCGAGTAAGTTGGTTCCCATCCCTTCGTTTCCACCAGGACTCTTGCGCACTCGAGCATGACTCCTACGGCGAGTGCATCGTCGGCAGCACCCGGACTCGGAAGTGTACTGTCGAGGTGTGAATTGATGAGAACGGCAGACGCCTTACCGCGTTCGGTACCATCCGAGATACGGATAATGATATTAGAGAGGTTGACGTAGGTTTTATAAAGTCGCGC
Organism: Boletus coccyginus; assembly: GCA_025782845.1. NCBI lineage: Eukaryota > Fungi > Basidiomycota > Agaricomycetes > Boletales > Boletaceae > Boletus > Boletus coccyginus. The sequence continues at coordinate 887,775 of JAHZSR010000008.1, forward strand.
GTTCATCATGTCAAACCTGGAGAGACACGCAACCGAGTTTGGAAAATTCAGCGAGATACGCGTGGATCGGCCCAGACTCACCGATGACTTCCGCTCCCTTCCTGCCTCCAAACTTCGCACTCGAGCTTTCGACCATTCTCCTTATTCACGACCCCGTCGCATAGTCGTTTGATCTCCCCAGCCTTGTGCACCATCCACGCGTCTGCCTCTGCATGTTCTCGTGTACCGGGAGTGCGGTATCCGATATCTTCTGAAAGGTATTTGGCGTAGGATAGGATAGTGGCTTCGGAGGGATGGGGTAAACCCGTTTGTGGGTTATACCTAGGGAAATTACACGGTCATACGCGTGAGCGGAGTTGCATGGAGCCAGACTTACGGGTGCACGCTGGGCGTAGGCAGGGCTGGTCAAGAACGAGACACATTAGTCAATCTAGGAATACAGGTCTTTGCCGCGACGCAAAACATTTGGAAGGAGGAATTTGAACGAAACTCACTGAATTGATGGTACAGCGTGTAAAGTGGCAAAGCAAAGAAGAGCGGCGCGAGCGCCAACATCGAACGCGTTGGGCCCCATCTCTTAGACTGGTCCAGGGAAACCCGCCGGCCGGAGTCCATCTGAGGACAACCTAGGACGGTTGGGACGGCGTCGTGACTTGAGGGTGTTCGCCGAAAGGTAAGACACGAGAGGCGGACACGAGAGAAATTTGGTCTGGGCCAGGCTGGGGGTCACCAGGCACGAGAAAAGTTCCGCAAGTTTTTTCGAGTCCGTTAAGATGTGTTGGCGATATCAATAGTGGCACTTGAGCAGCTGCGCAGGGTAAGCATTATGAGAGTGTTATTATTAGACGTAATTCGGCTATTCTCGGCATCTATTTGTTCGTTCACTGGCTGTGGCGAGCCGAGCAGGTTGGCCATAGCCTCCGGAACACGGCGAATCCCCACAGGGGTCAGAGCGTGGAAGGTAATATCCGAATCACTACCAAGTCAGTTGCCCACAGTAGGATCAGGGGTCAAGTATCTCCCATGGTGCCAGTTGTGCCTAAGCTACAAAGGCTGAGGGGCGAAGGCTCGGGTAACAATACCTATCATAGATCTAAACTAGCAGCTGAATTCGACTATCGCTCACACGTGTTTCTCAAGCAACGCCGGTCGCTCGCAACTGTCATGTCCTGGCAGGGACGCCAAATTCCTTGAGTCTGCGGGATGGTTATCTCGGATATCAAGTGTTTCCGCGTCATCTGTCACACCAACGTGCACGGTATCGCCATCGCTATCAACAGCACGGGAAGCGTGTCGGAATCAACCCGTTAGTCACCAATCGTTTCACACCAAACCAACAAGATACACGTACCATATCGTTCCTCGCAACAACCTTTGCGCAAGCGGGAACAACACCTCCGTGCGCACCACACGTGCAATCGCACGTGCACCGTATACATCCGAGTATCCCTTTCTCACCAACCATGCTCGAGCAGCCTCGTCCACGTCGAGCGTGATCCGTCTGTCCTTCAATCGTTCGGCGACATCGTTCAACCGCAGAGCCACGACATCCAAGATGGCGCTTCGCGAGAGCTTATTGAACACTAGCATGGCGTCGAGACGGTTGAGTAGTTCCGGGGGGAAGTACTCTGACGTGCGTTCTACGACCTCGGCCTTGGCAGCCATGGTGACGATGCCATTGGTGTCGCAGGAGGAAGGATCCGCAAGGATATCGCTACCGAGGTTGCTAGTCAGGCATATGATCGTATTCTGATGGTTTATTCGGATTAGGAGTGCGACCAACTCGATGGCTAACGGTGACGGACCTTGAAGTCAACTTTACGACCCTGGCTGTCGGTGAGACTTCCTTCGTCCAGAATCTGGAGAAGAATCATCGCCACGTCCTACCAGTCATGAGTTGTAGGAAGCCTATTAGTCAGGTACCAAAGATAAATATACCTTGTGAGCCTTTTCGAGCTCATCCAATAGGATTACAGCTTCCCACAACAGTCATTATCTAGTTAGATTCCAAGAATTCGAAGCAAACGTACCATAAGGCTTCCTTCTAACTGCTTCTGTCAATTGTCCTGCAAATAGTTAAAGTGGGACTCGGATCATCGGGACATGACAGAAGCGAGAAAACCCACCACCTTCCTCAAATCCAATGTAACCTGGAGCAGCTCCGATCAGACGTGATATGGTGTGTCGGTCGTGATACTGTGAAGTAAATGCTCTAATTACTAGCTTGCCTTAGGCAAATAGCTTACCTCTGACATATTGATACTGATTCTGGGAGAGAAGTCGATACCAGACAGATACCCCGTCGAAAAAGTGGACTTACAGTCCTCGTTGTTCGTCATTGAACAAAAAAGCTGCAAGAGCTTTCGAAAGCTCGGTCTGGGACATCAGTCCGGACCATATTCGTCAAGAATCTATAAATGAAGGCGAACCTTGCCGACACCAGTGGGCCCAAGGAATAAGAACGAAGCTACCGGTCGATTTGGGGCCTGTAGACCGGCTCGCGAGATTCGGACAGCGTCGCTGATGGCCGATACAACATGATCTTGTCCAACCACGCGTTCCCTGAGCGCATCTTCCATCTAAATCACACCATGTGTCATCGGAGTGGATGAGAAGAAGCGAGGAATGACTGACGTGGATTAATTTTTCACGTTCGCCTCGAAGGAGGTTTTGGACAGGAATTCCAGTAGCTTTTGCAATGACTCGCGATATGTCATCGCTTGTCACTCTATCGTGAAGCATCGCAAGGGGGCCTTCCGCGTTGTCCTCCTTCAGTTCGCCATCCTTGGGAAGCTGGCGTTCTAGGTCTGGAATTGTACCAAAACGAAGCTGGGAAGCCCTCTCGTATTGGCCCTGTCGTTGTGCGACCTCGAGCTCGTGTTTCGCATCTTCAAGGCGCGTCTTGAGATCCTTGATACAGTCGAGTCTAGCGCGCTCTGTTACACTCCGTTCAATCAACGATAGGAAATAGCGTTTTGAACATCATACCGTTCTGCCATATGGCAGTCAACTCCTGTGCCTCTTCCCGCTTTAAGCCAAGATCGCTTTCGAGCTTCGTCCGCCTCTCGACGCTGAAGACGTCAGTTTCGTTCCTGAGACTTTCGAGTTCGATCTGTAAAGTCACAATCTCTCGGTCGAGAGCTTCGAGCTCGTCAGGCTTGGACTCCTGGGCGAGCCGTAGGGCAGAGGCAGCCTCATCCACGAGGTCAATTGCCTTGTCTGGAAGGTATCGGTCCGATATATACCGCGCACCATACACCGCAGCTGAGAGGAGGGTCATGGGCAAAGAAAGTAGAATTAGACCAAGACACACCAGTCACCAATGCACTGTCTGCGATTTCAACTCCATGGTGTACCTCATATTTAGGCTTCAAACCACGGAGGATCGAGATCGTAGCCTCTACTGTTGGTTCTTGGATTTGTACTGGTTGGAACCTTCGTTCAAGAGCTGCATCCTTCCCGATCGTTTTCCTGTATTCGTCGGCTATGCGTGGTGTTTAGGGGATGAACGAGTGACACGCAGTGTGAACTCACGTGTGGTGGCCCCGACAAGTCGCAAGCCACGTGCAAGGGCAGGTTTTATCATCTGTCCTGCATCTATGCTGCCCTCCGCCTTCCCAAGATTGAACAATGTATCTAACGTCAAATTGGACATCCCGTTGGCACAATGGTGGCTCATACAGGACAATACTTACGGACTTCATCGATGAAACAGATGATACCACTAGCCTGGCTATGCGTGCCATGAATCACTCGAAGGGAGTTCGAATAAGATGCTCACCTCGTCTTCTATATCTCGAATGAGTGCCTTGAATTTTTCCTCAAACTGTCCCCTAATGCCAGAGCCTGCCATGATAGCGGAGAGGTCCAAGGAAAGTACTCGCTTGTCTTGGAGGGACTTGGAATACAAGTGAGCGCAACGTGCACCAGAATTAGTTCACGATCCACGTACCTCTGGCACTTCCTTGGCTACTATTCTGCTTGCAAGACCTTCGAGAATTGCTGTCTTTCCAACCCCGGGGGGTCCGATGAGCTATTGGAATGAATTTGAGTGAGGATACTACGAGTGAAAGTAACAATGGACGCACGACCGGGTTAGACTTGGTTCTCCGGGATAGAACTTCGAAAATGAGAAAAGTGTACAATATCGCGATACCAGAGCAACTCACTTTGAATCGTCCTGCGAATTTCTGCAACACGTATGTATGAGTGAGACAGGTAGGTAAAAAGAACCGACACGTACCTTCGTCTCGCCCAATGGTAGGATCAAGCTTCCCGTTACGCGCCATCTCTGTGAGATCAGCGCTCTGCAAAGGGGGTGAACGACACAGCGACGTGTCTCATGTCTTGCGGACTCACGTATTCCTTCAACGTCTCCCCCTTTTGACGGGGCTGTTGGAACAAAAAGTTTGGAATACCTCTCCCACCCATACCACCAGGAGGTTGTTGAGAGGCGTAACCGCGTGCATCTAGCAGTCGCCGTCCTAGCCCATACCCAGCACGAGGTAAAGTGGGGTTCAGGAGAGCGCGGCGGGTAAGGGCTAGGACGACACACCCATTCCACAGCTTGGGTGATTGGCGTGAAATAGTCTGCCTCAGCAAAAGCGCGCAGGTTGTTGTGGGCGACATTCAAGATGACGTTGATTGGTGATGACGTCGTGCGACTGAGGCAAAATTCACACACCGAGCCAGTAAGCACAACTTGCTCAAGCCCATGCAAAAAGAGTGGCAATTCCTCGGTTAACTAAACTTTGAAAAGGGATCTCGAGCAAGATCAGGCTGCAATATGCGGACATGAGACTACTTCTTTACACCGTCTCTCGATCGGACAACGATGGAGAGCTCGCAGTCGGCGGCTATGATAACTCGGTCATGTTGGGCGCGTCGTTTTTCTGGGGTATCGACCGATGGTGATACCACTATCCTATCGCCGACCGCTGGTGTCGTTGATAACCGCTCTCACTCTCCTGTCCATCGGGTAGCGAAACGTTTGAAAGTACCCATGCGAACGTTGATCCCCAGATTCGACGTCCCAGCAATACCAGTCCCTGACGGGTGCAGCCTCGGACTCTACCACAAGCAACTTTTCAATCTGCAGACATTGTCGTAACATCGGCGGTGCTTCTTGCCACCTCACTCCAGACGAGCGCTACGCATCGAAGGGAATTCTAGTGCAAACATACATCCCAATCCGTCCTTTGTCTATCATCAACAGGCTTACAATCTTGGCCTCTCCAATGCCTCTGGAGCAAAACCCAACGGCAATAATTTCCCAACTGTCTCCACCACCACCCCACCTCGTTCACGCCAAGTCGCCTGGAAATCTTCCTCCCCTGTCCCCTCCGCACCCTTTTGCGGAGTTTGTGGATATACCGCAGGGACGAGGAGCACAGGCATATCCACATGACAAAATTCGAGAAGAGTTTGACGACAGATTCCACAAGGCGAGATGACGGTGGGGACGTCGCTACATGGGTTTCGTGGGCAGCGCATGTTAGCATCATGAGACGGAGGGTACACAAGAGAATCACCTGGTAATAGCAATGGCGACAAAGTCTTTTTTCCCTTCACTCTGTGCGCACACGAGCCAACAGACACGAGCATCAGGGAATCAAGAGTCATGTTGGTACGAAAAGGTTGCAATTAATTGACAAACTTACAACCGCTTTCACGATGGCGGTGCGTTTGGCGCATATCGTCCCGCCTGATCCAGGTTCGGAGCGGTGAGCTTTTTGAGCCTCGAGTCCCTATGTTACGTACCATATGATGCGTTCTCGATATTGCAGCCCATGGTCATAGTTCCGTCTTTACATATAGGAGGGCTGCACTGACGCGGAACTTGGAGTAATGTGAATAGGCATACAATTTGGCTGTGTGTGATGGAAATATCAGAATGGATGAAGTGTGGGTAGAGGGGTCGACCTTTGATAGCAGTTTGGACGAGCTCCTCACGCAGGTCGATAGGAAGGTTTTGAGCAGAGTTTAGTGAGGCGAGGACAAAGTCAGACGAAGTTGGGGGACAGAATCACAGTAGATTATTAGTCCCCTAAGCTACTACTAAGCTATATAAGTAATCGGATTGATTTGAATATCTTATAGTAATACCCTCAGCTACCGAGTGTACTGTGTTGGATTTAGGATTCCATATTTGGTATTGCCTCTTACATAAGCAGTACTTACATCGGACCATTTACCTTTAGTCTTACTTAGTGACTTACTGAGTATTCTACAGGTACCTACTATTCTAATATCACAGTGACTTACTGAGTATTCTACAGGTTATGAGCCCCGGTGCTTCTCAGTGACCACAAGAGTTCACTCACTCAGGCTTGGAGAAATGCCTTACTCGACACGAGCCAAGAACGGCAAGAAATTTCTCGTTCCGGACCTTGCGGCAAACGGGCGGAATTGGTCAGATTACCGCGAGAAGCTTTTTCAAGCAGCGGAAGTACAAGATTTACTTGGACTACTCGATGGGACCAAAACGAAGCCAAACGGGCCATGGGACCCGTGGCGCGCAGCCGCGTGGATGCGCGACGACACAGAAGCGCAGTACATGCTGGTGACCACCACCCCACCATCCATTTGGGACCAGATCAATTTGACGACAGCCCACGACTACTTCGACTACCTAAGCAACATATTCGACAAGCCCACTAATCCAGCGCCACAAGTGGCTGCGCGGGTACCTACAATGTACCGCAGTGTTGAACGAACTCGTTTTACACGGTAGTAGTTCATTTATAGTAGTTAGTTCACACGCACTTCATGTAGCGTATATAGCTTTCGGACTCAGTCATCTGAGTTCTAATTGACTCTTGACCAGCAACCGCTATCATCTCTGAGTTACTACACACAGCAGGTAAGCCAAGTAACTGCGTACTGCATGCTTCCGACAGGTTATGAGCCCTGGTGATCGTGCTGTGCGACTTGCTCGCCACCATCACTTGGTTTTTCCTGCTCCCGCCCTCAGATGCGCTATGCGCTCTCTGGTGCGGTAAGTCGCGTTCTAATGCGTTTTTACGCTTGAACACATGCGACATGTCGCGTCCTATGCATCTTCACGCCTGGACATATGCGACCAGATCCTTGGACATATGGGGAGACTATGTCTCACCGGTCCATGGACTCTGAGAGCGTAATGAGTGTACCTACGCCCCTTCCTCCTCTTCTCATTATCTCAGCTGGAAGTTAACTAACGCCTCTTTGTCCCAGACCACCCATTCTCACTATGTCCTTCAAGGTCGACACTTCCAACGCCTCTAAGGTCCCCGACCTCAATGGTTCCAACTACCTTCGTTGGTGCCAAACTATGCAGGCTTACCTGCGTACCCTCGACGCCTTCTGGGCCATCACTACGGATTGCCCCGACGAACTTACCGAAGGGGAATCCGACTGAGTCATTAACCAATCTCGTATCGACGACTGGAACTCTGCCAACGAGAAGGCCCTTGGTGCCATGGTTTTGAAGATGTCCCCCACTCTCGCTCACCCCTTTTATGATGCGACCTCCGCCAAGGAAGTCTGGAACGCTCTCAAGGCGAAGTTTTCCACTCCGTCCACTGCCTCCAAACATTTGGAATTTAAAGCGATGATGGACACGGCCATCCCCGAGAACCAGCACCCCCAGGCTGCGTTCTCGAAGCTGAAGCAGCACTTCGACCTACTCCGGACCTACCAGACCGAGGTCCCCACCTCCTTACAATCCCTAATTGTACTTGCGAAATTACCGCGGTACATGGACGTGTTCACCCAGCTTCTGAACATGTCCACCTCTGGACCAGCCGCCACCTCAGTGAAAGGAAAGGAGAAGGAAGAAGCAGCGGACCCGACGCAACTCCCCACCCTCGATGAGATCGAGCGTATGACCCTCGTGGCCTGGCAGCAATACGTCTCCAAGCGTAAGCCCAGACACGACGACCACGCGAAGAAAATCTCCGCGGTCAAATGTAAGCCTGCGGACCCCCAGTTCCAGCAGCAGCAGCAGCAGCACCCACAGGGGCAGCAGCAGCAGGGGGGGAACCAGCAGCAACAGGGAGGACCACAGCAGAAGAAGAAGAAGACCACTCGTGGTCAGCGTTCCGCACAAGGGCAAGCGAAGCAAGACGCTCGCGCCCAACGTCGCGAAAATACCCATTACAACGACGCCGGCCCCTCCTTCGCCTTCTCTGCCGCCACCATCATCGACCCCGCCATTGTGGAAGCCGGCCCCTCCGTCATCGACCCTCGCCGTCACGCTCACACCACAGGTGAAGCCCATTATGGCCCACCTGCCTTTCCTCAGACAAAGAACGCGATTTCCCTCACTCGCCGTCTAGAGATCACTCCCACCATCAAGACCGTAAGATGTCTTGATAAAGTTGCGAATCGAAAACTCACTTGCACTCCCATCATCAACTCTGGCGATTACGATTTTGGCGCCCCCGGTCCCTCGCGTCCACCCCAGTACAAGGAACACAAAAAGGACTCTCCAGTCCACCGCCTTTCCCCGTCCTTTTCGGCCACCTTTGGCCTGGACGTTCCCTCCTATGAGGATGCGATGGAAGATGATTCGTCTTCGCTCCTCAACCGGCTCCACCAGCCCATACAGCCCGCCGCCCTCATAGAGATGAATGAAGACACCGTCTCCATCCACTCCGGCCAGGCTGAGGCTGGCGAATTCTATGCCACCCAGAATGACTTCTACGCCCCAGAAGAGGAAGAAGTCGAAATCCCGTTTGAAGATTACTTCAACCTGGATGACGGATTCGAGGATGACACGTACGTCTCTTCCTCACCCCACTCACATCTCTCAGACACTGATGAGCGATTCCCATATTCGCCACAGTATGTAGATTTCATTCTATCGTCTGTAGTAGATAGTGATGCAATGGACATTGTTTCTACGCTTCCTTACTCCCTGTGTGATGGCTGTGAGAACCATAACACCAAAGGAAAAGGGAAAATGCGTGCGCACAAAGAGGACGCAGAAATGTGGCTCCTTGACTCTGGAGCTTCGGCTCATTTCACCAATAACTTTGACGCCTTCATCGAGTATCAGGCCTACCGCGAACCCCGCTATACCCAAACAGCGAATGGCAAAGCACCAGTCTTAGGCGAAGGCAGCGTCCTTATCCGCTACAAGGAGAATGTTGTGTGACTATCGCCAACTATCTACATGCCAGATTGTACTATCAATCTCATCTCTCTCGGCACACTCCTTAAGGACAATTGCCTGTACGCTCAAAGCGCTGAAGGTTTTATGCACATCATCGATGATTGCACTAAGCGCGACCTGATCAGCTTCCACTCTCATGGAAGCAGTACTATGTACTGGGTGAGAGCCCCCATCGTCCATGAACACACTAAAGCGAATATTGACATGATCGCCGTGGACTATGAACTGCTCCATCGCCGCCTCGGACACCCCTCAAAGGATGTACTAAGAGCTGCACGAAAACATATAAGGGATTTCCCAAGCGTAACTATTCCGCCCGTGGAACCAGTTTGCCCTGGCTGCCAGCTAGGCAAACAACCCAACCGTCCCTTCGTAGCGAATGATATTCGTGCAAAGAGACCCTTTGAACTCATACACTCTGATCTAAAGTCTTTCGAGACTGAATCTTACCACAGATCGAGGTATATCATCGTCTTTTATGATGATTACACGTCCCAAGGATGGATCAAACCCCTCCGGACTAAGGACCAGGCACTTGGTGCCACCAAAGAGTTCATAAAGTACATCAATAATCAGTACTCCGCCTCCATAAAAGGCTGGATGTCCGATGCAGGGGGAGAATATAAATCGAAAGCCTTCGGGCAATTGATGCGCGACAATGGCATTCATATTTATGAGTCTGCGCCTCACACCCCACAACAAAACGGACGAGCTGAGCGATTTATTCGCACTTTGATGGACAAAGCGCAGGCCATGCGTCTTCACGCTTGCCTACCTGATTCTTACTGGGAGTTTGCTATCCAGCATGCGGTACATGTATACAACCGCTGTCTTCTTCTAGATAAGATCAGTAGAAACGCTAAGAAAACGCTTACCAGACAACCAATCTTATCTCCACGGGTAGTAAACCTTTAGCGAGGTGAAGAGAGTACTCTTCCCTGGTCGAGTTGGTACTAGAAATAAGTATCAATCTCGTAGAAAGGGGTTGACTATCAGGTACGTGGTTTGTTCGTCAATCGTCAACGAGGTTGAGGGTGATTGGGGGTTCAGCAAAACTGTTGAGGGTCTGGCTTTCAGTTGGGGTGGTGTACGAATTGTACACTGGATGGTTGGGGAGATGGTCTAGACAACTCTCAGGTTGCTAGGGGGGGGTACTTGGTAGTGACTAGGGGTACTTCCCTAAGATGCCAATTGGCTCCAGTCGATTAGGAATGCTCAATTGGGTAGGTAGCGTAAATACGCTTCACTTTCGCTTACTGATTCACACACGTCACTTAGTCACACAGAACAGCTTTTCCTAAACTGATTCTATTATGCACTAAGGAGTTGGCAATCAGCTTAAATGTGCTCGACTCGACCCTTTCCCAGGGTACTAATGAACTATTAGGTCTCCCTACTAGCTGGGGATCTATTCCCTTTAGTTGCCCGCTCTGGGGTTTTCTCCCTAAAGGTGTCCTAACTGTCCCTATCCTAAGGGATACAGTATACTCCTAACTTGGGTCTAAGTAGTTCTATTTATAGCGTGGGAAACTTCTCTACACAGCCTCACTGTTTGTTTGTAGAGGGGTACTCTTGTGAGCACTCGTTGGTTGAGATTTACTCAAGTAGGAACCTTTTTCCTAAAAGAGGGAACCTGCCAAATGGGGCTGAATCGCGCTCCTTATATAGTAGTTTACATGTGGCTGTGCTACCTTCGGTTCCGAGGTGGCTGTGCCAAGATATGACTCATACTGACTCATATTGACTCACTTTGACTCATCCTATCAGAAAATGACTTGCAATGAGCTAAAAATAGCCTTTGGCTTGGCAATGACTCATGCTGACTCATGCCGACTCATTATGACTCATTATGACTCATGCTGTGCAGGTCACATGATCATTCTGCTAGTCTAGGGGCAGTGCTTTGGCTAGTCCTCATTTGACTCACTTTGACTCATATTGACTCATTATGACTCATGCTGTGCAAGGTCACATGATCTGAGTCAGGTGATTCGCAACTGAGGTCACATGCTCCAATTGCTTCTCTGACACTTGGCTAAGTACTCAAGGATAAAAGAGATATTAAGAAAATGGTTTGCTAAGTAGTTGTAGGTAGTAATAAAAGTATGTTGGAAGAAATCATTTTGTTTCTCCACAACCTGTGAATGAACAAATAAGGAAAAATAGGGATACATACTAGACACTATGGTCTATATGTCCCTCAATTAGCTAAGCATTTGGACCGTGGGAATATAGTAAAAACTCAAATCTCGGGTCAAATGTCTAACATCAAACATACATTAACTATGTATCCGCATCCAATCATTTTGGTGCAGGTCATCCGCAGGGAACGGAAAACAATCGTCCCCGATTGTTCATTCAATCAAGGATAATCAAGTTGGGGTCTTCCATTAGCCCTTTGCTGTCCCTGATTAGGAGGGGGAGCTTCTTCCTCCTCTGGTTCAGGGGATGGTTCATTCTGAGTCAATTCACGAAGAACTCTCTCCATGTCTGCTATGGGTGGAAATGGGGGTTCTAAGAAATGAATTAACTCCATTCTATCTTCTAACAGTCCATGCCTAATCGGGTCAACTTGCCTAATTCGGGAATATAGGTCATTATGATACCGATTACAAAGGCGGGCATGTCTGTAGATTGCATGGCAGTAGATACAATGCCATTGCACTGTAGGTGTTCCTCGGTTGCGACCTTGAGTAATCACTCGTACAGTAGCATGGTATCGAATTTGGTTGTCTTCTCCTTGCTCACGAACGTGATGCATGAGCTCAGTGTGTAGGAATTGTAGGATATGTTCGAGTAGTTGCTGTTGTTTGCGAAGTTCTAGTACTTCCTGTACTATTCCATTAGCTTCAGCCATTTGTGTCTGATGGTATTATGGCTGTTGCTTTGTGTAAGATAATATGACTATGTTTGGGTCAGAACTCCCTATTGTTTATGACGGTATTTAGGGGCACTGATCTCCAATGATATATAGATACTGAAGATGGGAATTAAGGTAATGGCTGTGCCTTTACAGAGCTAGGGGAAATTTCTTGACTAGTAGCTAGCTCAAGATCGAGAAATAATATTGGTGATATCGACTAAGGTACCTCCGTTAACTTGAGCTTCATGCTCTGGAGGGTCAGGATCTGGTGGTGGGGATTGCTCTTGTTCAGTGAATTGACGAAGGATCTCAGCTATGGTCCTTCCTGCAATTGGTGGGAATGGTGGTGATAGCAAATCCACAAGTTCTGTTCGCCTTTCTTCTTCTGGCAAATCTCTGTCAGCTTCTGAACTCCTTATTCGGGTAGACAGGTTGTTGTAGGTTTCAACAAATACTGTAGCATATCGGTAAATAATTAGACAATGCTGACAATGCCAATCAGCCCAAAGGGTTCCTCTTTCTCTCCCTTCGGTCTCTACATGTACAGTAGCATGATAATAGGAGGGAGTATGATCATCATCTCGAAAGGTGTGATCATGCAGCCAATCGTGTAGTGTGTTAATGATTCGATCGCACAGATTGCGATGTAAACCTAAGTTCCAGACAGTTACATCCATGTCAGCTGGTTCTGCCATATTGCTAATGCTCCTTATTGTATATAACGGTATTTAAGGGCAAAAGTTTCCTACAGCAAGAAGGGGACTGTAATAACTACAGATGTACTGGGAATGTCGTAGGAAGTAAGGGGTCTGAGGTACACCTCGTTTAGTGTCAGTGTAAGGGTAGGAAAATAGTATACTGGAATGAGGTGATCTGGACACTTATCTACTCGAAGCCGTCGATCTATCCGTAATCGGAACCGGTGTATCAAAGACTGTACAGCAGTTAGACAGATTAGATCAAGGGGAATACGAAGTAGGAATTTGTCTGGGACTTTATCGGCTGAGTGGTAATAGTGGGGCGAAGGGGTAAGTTGGACATCGATGCAGTCTTGCCAATGCCCGGTGACGCGTGATAGGTGGCCAACAAATATTGGCTCTTCCTCCATCCAGGTGTAGAGTGCGATTTGATCGT